>VOPJ01001209.1:0-28778 GCA_014673585.1 Semibalanus balanoides
GACAGAGGGCCTTTTCCTGCCAACCGAGGGCCCCCTTATGCCAACTGAGAGCCCCATCGACCGAGGGTCCCTCATGCCGACCGAGGGTCCCTCATGCCGACCGAGGGCACCCTCAGACCGAGAGAGCCTCTTCAGTCTTCAGGTCGACCGAAGGCCCCTCAGACTGACAGCTAGGCCCCTCAGGCCTACGTAATAATTAATTATGCCGACAGAGGGCCCCATCAGGTTGACAGAAAGGACCCTCAGACCGATAGATGGCCCACTAAGACCAATTTCCCAGCCAACAATTAACTTGGGCACTGATCGGGCACAATTAGATTAAACCATTGTGCTCGATCAGTGCCCAAGTTAGTTGTTGGCTGGGGTAGGGCCCTCTCAGACCGACAAAGGGTCCCTCAGACCACCAGAGAGCCCTCAGACCGACAGAGGGCCCATCAGACGGACAGAGGGTCTCCTCATGCTAACCAAGGACCCCCTCATGCCGACCGAGGGTCCCTACTCCCTCATACCAACAGAGGGCCCCCTCAGGTCGACCGAGGGCCCCCTCATTCCGACCGAGGGAATCCTTAGACCGAGAGGGTCCCTACAGACCGAGGGGGCTCCCTCAGACTGAAAGAACCCCTCGAAGATTGACCGAGGGTCCCCACAGACATACAGAGGGACCCTTAGGCCTAGAGGGTCCCTGAGGCCTACAGAGGGTCCCTCAGGCCTACATAAGGTTCATTATGCCGACAGAGGGCCAATCAGACCGATAGATGGTCCCCTAAGACCTACAGAGTGCCCCTCGGACCGAAAAGGGGCCTTCAGGACCGACACAAGGACCCTGCCAAACAGTCCAGAACCTACCGAACTAAGCCCACTGCCCATTGGTCAGCCCAGGGCAGTAGCGTACCAGGATTCGCTTCAGGGGGGGGGGGGGAATTTCGGTCGGGAGGCACAAAGGTAACCCCCTAAAAAATGGATTTGACGCACTAATTTCTAGTGGCAAATATTTAAAAAAAAAATCACAAAAACATTATTTGTTCAAGGGTCCACAGGCAACATTAAAAAACGCCGTTTTTGCAGGCGGCCGAAATACGGGAAATTGTGTGAGAGCACCGTGGGCACAGGCTATTTCGTGCACTGAGGCATCTAGAGGGGGCAAGAGTGCATGTGCCCCCAATGGGGCCCAAGGAAACGACTTTTTCACTAAACATGGTCGGCGACGTTCCTTTTGCGACTTTTTTGGGCCCCTGCAAAATATAGTGGCCTAAATCGGGACATTTTTATTTTCGCGACATTTTTTCGGGGGCCTTTGCTGAGGGGGGGGGCTTGGGATGCCGTGCCACTCTTGTCGAAGGTAGTGCATCTCTGGCCGCTCTAGCCAAATATGTGAGGTCCAGTTGATGCTGTGAGGTCCAGTTGATGGCCACGCTTTGCGTGGTCTTTATATTGGAAATTGGGCCTTTCGGGCCCTGATTCCAAAGGGGGCACATGAGTCAAGGGTGCACGCACAGACCTTCAGGGGGGCAATTGCCCTTTTGCCCCCTTCCCTTGGTACGCCTACGACTGACCGTCTGAGGGGCCCTCTTGCCACCCGAGAAGACACTCTGGCCGCCTGAGGTGGCACTCTGGACGCCTTAGGGGGTACTCTGACCTTAAAAACCTCTGATGAACCTCTGAAGAGCCTCTGGTGTGCTATAAGCACTCTAAAGACCACGCTTCGTGTGGTCTTTAGAGAGGAAGTATGGCTCTAGGGCCCTTCGGGCCCTATTTCCAAAGGGGGCCATTGGCCAGGGGGGCCCATTGGCCGGGGGGGCATTGGCCAGGAGGGCCCATTGGCCAAGGGGGCACGCACGAACCTTAAGGGGGGGTCAATTGCCCCTTTTGCTCCCCCTGGGTACCCCTATGGCAAAGGGCCCCTTATACAAAAAAACAATGTGGGCCCAAGGGGGCCCAAAAACAGCAACCTCAGCCCAAGGGGGTACCCACGGGTGTCCAGGATCACTGTCAGAGTATTGTGCCCGATCAGTGCCCAAGTTACTTGTTGGCTGGATAGGGCCCCCTCAGACCGACAAAGGGCCCTCATACCACCAGAGAGCCCTCAGACAGACAGAGAGCCCCTCAGATGGACAGAGGGTCTCCTCATGCCAACTGAGGACCCCTCATGCCAACTGAGGACCCCTCATGCCAACTGAGGGTCCCTCATACCAACAGAGGGCCCCCTCAGGTCGACCGATGGCCCCCTCATTCCGACCGAGGGGGTCCCTACAGACCAAGGGGGCTCCCTCAGACCGAGAGAGCCCATTGAAGGTTGACTGAGGGCCCCCTCATACCTACATAGGGACCCTCAGGCCTAGAGAGGGTCTCTGAGGCCTACAGAGGGTCCCTCAGGTCTACAGAGGATCCCTCAGGCCTACAGAGGGTCCCTCAGGCCTACATAAGGTTCATTATGCCAACAGAGGGCCCAGACTGATATATGGCCCCCTAAGACCTACAGAGTGCCCCTCGGACTGAAAAAGGGCCCCTTCAGACCGACACAGAGCCCTCCCAAAACTGCTGAACTAGCCTGTCTGGTCAGCCAAGGACCCCTTAAACAAACCAAAAAATGTGGGCCCCTCAGCCCAAGGGGATACCCACGGGTGTCCAGGGTCACTGTCGGGTCAGATTACAGTGTGAAACATCAGGTCACAGTCAGGTCAGAGGTCACAGTGACGCTGTATAACGTCACTGGGTGGCTCTCCGCCAGCAGGACGCGGGCGGAGAGATACCCAGGTCACAGTGACATCAAACAGGGGTTGGTGCAGAATATAAGCAAACTGCCTGGTGAAGTTACCTTCTTACAGGGCCTTGCCTCAGCATACAATGAATTAATAAAATACAAAAGCGAGGCGAGGCGAGGACAATACGGTGCGCTGATTGGCTGTCGGCCACGACGGGTCAGGACTGCAACTTAGGACAAACTTGGCCTCTGATTGGCAGAGAGTCCTATGATGAGCTGTGTGGAAGAGTCGCCGTCGCGGAGCCAGCACCGTTCTGCCACCACTGATTGCCTCCCTGCAGTTTGCCCAAGTTTCAATTATAATATTGGTTGAAGAGGATACAGTAATTAGTTTAGTTCACAGATCAACCAGATCTGGAAAGGGCTATCAATTATCATGCATGTTGCATAGTTACTCACCAGTATGTGGGGTTAGGGCAGGTTGGAATGAGAAGCTGGCTCAATGCTAATGTCAGAGTGATACTATATCAACAGGCTTGTGTCCATCTGATAAGTGTATTCTTTAGAATTCAAGTTAAGTCAAAACAGATCCTGTAAAGCAAGCGTCAGCAACGGCCTGAAACATGCAACACATGCAGCCGACCCTGGCAGTGCAAGCTCTGTACATCGCGCAATGCGTGTGCCAACACACATGCATCTCACATTACCTTCCCGACAAAATGAACGCGACCTGGCGCTTAGAAACGAGCACACTGAACGAAGAAACAGACGAACGAGGATGAGCAAAAAAACGAGGAAAAATCAGATACCAACAACACTCCGACAGCAGTACACCGTCATCAGATTCCAACCAATATAACCATCTTAGCAGATGTACACAGCACCGGACACAAGCACAGACGGATTCACAGAATACCGGGGTTGACTTTAACCTGCCTACCGTATCGAGACCGTCAGGGAGGAATGCCGTGGGTTGGGCGCAGGTCAGGGTTCTGTTGCCGCGTCCAGCGTCCCGACTGGAGCTCTTCTGCGTCTTCTTGCTCCCTACTCTTCGGCCGGAAATCACGATCTGCGTCGTCTTCCCCCGCTGGCGTCGTTTTCATCAGCTGTCATATCAACTCCTCTCCATCTTTCATATGCCTGCGTCTCTCAGTCAGCCCTGGCACATTCGTTGGCCATATGGGATGACGTGACGTTCAGAACGTACTTCTTGACCGATCAAATGACCACTTCTCACGGTGACCCATAGGAGACTGATGTTGGCCTCCCTCACGCCGGATCAACCTGGAATGGTTCCCTGGAAACTTGGTTCCAGACTATTTGGTTCGCGCTTCGTTTTTCAGGAAACAAGATCCCCAGACGAAATATTTCTCTGGCTGGCGCGACTTGCTTTGGTTGTACCAAGTCTTTGACGCTCGTGTCGCCTCACTGCGCTGTCCGTACTTCTGCGGTAAGTGACCGCGTAGCTGCTCTCGCTCTTTCACCAGAATCTCTGGTCGGACACCTCCTCTGGTTCTCGACGTCAGTACGGGTTTGAAGGCGACCTCAGCTCACACCGTACAGTGATTCTTGCGGCGTCATCCTTTGTGCTGCGTTGTTCGTCGAGTTGAACAGGAAGCTGACCTCTTTCATACCGCTCGCGCCAATCTGTCCTTTTCATTTGCCGTTCTGCCAACAGGCTCGTAAGAATTGCTTTGCTGGTTGTACACACTTCAGATAGCCCCGTCTCCTTCGGGTGGTAGGGGCTTGATTCTGCGCTTATCGTCTCCATTCTGCACACAACCGTCCGACAGCTTCGCCGTCGACGTTTTAACCTGTGATCAGAGATAAGGATCTCTGGAACTCCATGCTTAAAAATCCACTCTGTGCGCACAGCATCACAAATGGTATCAGCCTGCTGATCCCTCATGGGCACAAACTCAGCGTACCTGGAGAATACATCCAGTGAGAAAAGTACGTAGCCAGCCCACTCCACGGCAGAGTCCTACGTCCATGGCAATCACCTTACGCGGGGACAAGTCCCCGAGACTGTAGGACTGCAGCTCAACCTTAGGCTGGTAGGAGCGCTTGTTTGCCTGACAAAGAACGCACTCCTTGCAAACTGTCCTCATCGTCGTCGTCATTCCNTGAAGGGCGACCTCAGCTTCACACCGTACATGACTTCTTGCGGCGTCATCTTTGTGCTGCTGTTGTTCGTCGAGTTGAACAGGAAGCTGACCTCTTTCATAACGCTCGGCCAATCTGTCCTTTTCATTTGCCGTTCTGCCAACAGGCATCGTAAGAGTTGCTTGCCGGCTTGTACACACCTTTCAGATAGCCCGTCTCCTTCTGGGTGGTAGGGGCTTGATCTGCGCTTATCGACTCCGTATTCTGCACAAAACCGTCGGACAGCTTCGCCGTCGACGTTTTTACCTTGATCAGAGATAAGGATCTCTGGAACTCCATGCTTAAAAATCCACTCTGTGCGACAGCTACCAAATGGTATCAGCCTGCTGATCCCTCATGGGCACAAACTCAGCGTACCTGGAGAATACATCCACGATGACGAGAAAGTACCTGTAGCCGCCCTCACTCCACGGCAGAGTCGCTACGTCCATGGCAATCACCTTACGCGGGGACAAGTCCCCGAGCCTGTAGGACGCAGCTCAACCTTGGCTGGTCAGGAGCGGCTTGGTTTGTCTGACAGAACGCAGCTCCTTGCAAACTGTCCTCTCGTCGTCGTATTCGGGCCAGAGAAACTGTCGCCGCTGAACGCACCGACCGCTCGGGACCGCCCAGATGAACCCACTTTATTCTCACGCTCAGCAGTTTCCCGTTGAAGGTGAGCGCGCACTACCATCTTCCCCCGTCTCATCAGAAGACCGTCATCGGTGTGCATCCCCTGATATCTCTTGAAACCGGCCTCTTGTCACCCGCATCCATAACTACTTGGAAGATAGCGCGAGTGACACAGCTGGGTCTGGTTCTGCTCTGACGAGCTATCAAGCAGTGCTTCATCAACCTTTCACTCGGTACACATGTCTGTCAAAATGCTCACTGTCGTCATTCACGGCTTCGTCCACACCTACTGCCGGAACTCTGCTCAGGCAGTCTGCAGCTGCATTCAGGGCGCCTTTCTTGTAGACGATCTCATACCGAAGATCCTCTAGTTCCATGATCCATCTGGCGAATTTGTGCCGCGGGTCAACCTGTCGGCGCAACCACACAAGAGGATTGTGGTCCGTGACCAGGTAGACCTTCGTGGCTGCCTGCAGGTACTTCCTCCACTTCCGAGTGGCAGCAATCACCGCCCAGCATTCCAACTCACTTGCGCTGTAGTTGCGCTTCGTTGAGTCCAGTCCTGACGAGAAGAATGCGATCGGTCTTCTTCGTCCACCACCTTCGGTCTTCTGGGTTAGCACTCCTCCAATGCCTTCCCCACTGGCGTCCACTTCCACGTAGAACGGCTCCTTCCATCGAGGAAACATGAGCGTCGTCCGCTTGGCCAGGGCCTCCTTCAGAGACTCGAAACTTCTCTGACAGGCCGCCGACCACTCCCACTTGGCCTCCTTCCTCGTCAACACGTATAGCGGCTCTGCTAAGGCAGCCATGCTGGGCACAAAGTGCCGGTAGTAGTTGCAGAGTCCCAGAAACCGCTGCAGCTCCTTTTTTCCTGATGGGACTGGGAACTCTCTGATCGTGTTCACGTGCGAATGCAGGGGTTTGCATCCAGAACCTGAAACTTCGTGTCCGACGAACTCACCCTCCGTATAGCCGAACTTGCACTTGTCTCGTCTCAGCTGCATATTCGCCTTCTTGAAAGCAGCTAAGGCCGACTCAAGGCACTGTACATGCTCGTTGAACGTTGCCGTATGCACGCACGTGTCGTCCACGTACGTTTCGGTCTGCGGGACTTCCGCGAGCACCTGGTCTACCGCCGCTGATATGTGCTCTGGCTGTTGCATAATCCAAACGCCATGACATTCATTTCGTATTGTCCTCTTGGCACGGCGAATGCGGTTTTCTCCTTGTCTTGCTCTCTTACAGGTACCGACCAGTATGCACTCGCTCCGTCCAGAAACGAGAAAAACTGGCTTCCGTCTAGCTTATCCAGGATCTCTCGGCAGTCCGCTGCCGGGTAGGCATCCTTCTTCGTCACATCATTTAGGCCACGGTAGTCGACTACGAAGCGGTAGGACTGGTCCTTCTTGCGCACCAGTATCACTCGACTGCTCCATGGTGACGAAGATGGCTGGCAGATTCCATTCTTCAGCATGTCATCAATCTGCTTGTTGACCTCTTCTTCCATGGAAGGGGACATTCTCGAGCTTCTTTGCTTGATGCGGGCGGGCGCCTCCACGTTCTCGATCAGATGCTCTACGATGTTGGTGATGCTGGGTTTATTCGGTTCCCTGGCGAACACAATCTTCATCTCGGTTGAGCACCTCCTCAGCTGTCTCCTCTGTGAAGGCGGTAGAGCTGGGTTCATGTCAAAGTCCTGTCCTCCGACGCTTGCAACGGGTTCTTCCAACATGGCGACAGCAAAGACGTGATGAAGTGCTGCCCCTCCCCTCAAACTGAGGCAGGCTGTGCCCAGGTGATCCCAGGCGGATGCGTCCCCCCTCCCAGTCAAACTCCACTGAAGGGAAAGTGGACAGGCAGTCTCGACAAGGATCACATGGTCTCGATACGTCAATAACCTTCAAGTACGTGATCACATAGTCGCCCTGACAACAATTGACGCTTACAGACACTGTTCCGATGACGTGGACCTCTCCTCCAAGCGCCAAATACCTTACTGCCAGCACCTTGCACCGGACGAAGTTTTACCAGAACACCAAGCTCCTCTGCAGTGCGCCTATCTATGACTGAGGTTCCAGCGCCGGAATCTAACATGGCTGACACTGGCTGGTCGTCAAATCGCACACTCAATGTGACTGCTCCTCGCCCGTGTTATGACATCCAACACGCATCACACGTTTTACAGGCCCGCATATCATGCCCTTTGCCTCCGCACTTCGGGTCAACACCGACAGCACATGTCCATCATATGGCCTTGTCCTTACCATATGTAACACTTAAGGGGGCCGTTCCTACCCTGACTGGCTCTGCCATCACTCTTGCCTCTGAAAAGGCCTTGACTGTCTACTCAATGATCTACTCTCGTCAATCTGACCGGCCACACTATCCTGAGCTAACACAGTTGTGGAAGGACATGGTGCAGCTGCTGCAGCCTCGCCACCCACCATAAGGGCGGCCACTCGTTCTGACAGAGACACAGGTGAGTCATGAAAGGCCCTAGCACCCCTATCTAATGCCATCCCTCTGTCCATCAGCCACTGTTTAATGTCAGCAATGAAGCCTCGCACCTTACTCTCATCCAGGCTCGCCCCATTGTCTGCAAGCCATGACTTTCCTTTCCCCTGGATCTCCTTTGGCAGCTGAGACACTAACAGGGTGCAGATCAGCTGCAGTTCAGCACCAGCGGATCGTCCTAACCGCTTCAAGCTGTAGTAAAAATCATCTATCATCGTGCCGGGTGACCAGTCCAACCTACACAGGTCCTGCATCGCCTTATACTTATCCACTGGAGGGTCAAGACCAGACTTCAGCACATTGAACGCTGCTGCTAGAGTCTTTTCTTCTGTCACCACCTCCCTGACAAGCTCTCTCTCAGCTTGCCGTCGATTCACATAAGCCGGGAGCATGCCAATGACCAGTGCATGCCCTGCATCTCCCCTTGCCAAGAGAGGTGTCACTGCTGCTGTGAACAGTGGCTCCCAGTCTTCTAATCGCTCCCCCTCTCTCAGAGGTGGGATGTGGATACTCGTCGTCATCAGATCAGGCAGCCCAACAGGCTTCACATCTTGACCTGTGCCTGTGCCGTCACCTTTAACCCATCTGGACTAACTTGTAATTATGTCAGAGTGATAACTGTATCAACAGGCTTGTTGTCATCTGATAAGTGTATCTTTAAGAATTACACAGTTAGTCAAACAATCACCTGTAAAGACAAGGCGTCAGCAACGGCTGAACATTGCACACATGCAGACACCCCATGCAGTGCAAGCTCTGTACATGCGCATGCGTGCCACACAGCATGCATCACACCCACAATCATGATGGTCAGATTGGATCAAGTTCAAAATTTGACCTCTGGTCAAGGTCATTTAGTGACCCAGATAGCTTATACTGCACATGTGAGGAGAGGGAGACGCATCTCAACTCTATTGTCTCTATCTCTATTTCATCATGAGATATCACCAAAAAGTGCTGGTGACCTCAGATGACCTCAGCTGATATTGCAAGGGTTACTGAGCAACAATTGCACCTGAGTCATCATGAATGAGTTACCATAATTTGGTCCTGAATGTTTGGCCTAATGTTATGCATATCTTTGAATAGGAAGCTTTTGTATGTTTTCCCATTGACTTATAGGTAATGGGAGTTCACAAAATTAATCTGACCTTAGATCACCGATATAACAATCCCCATACCTATACGATTTGTATGCAGTTGCTGATTACATTCTTAGTTTTAAATTATTCTGTCAAAACATAAAATGTTAGGTTAATAATATTAAGAAATGTTTAAAATTTCAATACAGTTATTGAATGACAGTATTTGCGCAAACTAGACGTCACTTTCAAACCGTTCTATTTTTACAAATTGGTGCATCATGACCGTTGGGAAAATTATTTTTGGTACCTGAACTCTGAATTTATACTCTAAAAATTAGTATTTTATTACAACAGAATAAAAGCAAGCTAAATTGAAGGAGCATTAACTTTTTTAGTCATCGCCACCGGGAAGTCCACTAAAAATAATATAAAATTCACTTGAAGAGTAACTAACCCATACGCTGCCAATAACTGACAGCCGGAGTCGGAGTCGGCACAATTTTACCGACTCCGACTCCGACTCCGGCCAAAATAACCGATTCCGACCGACTCCGACTCCGACTCCACAGCCCTGATGCTCATTCCAAAAATGGATATGGAAAACGACCTTCACGACTTAAAAGATATAGTTCTCCTTGGATTGTTTTTTTCAAACACAATTTGATTATATTTTCAAATCCAACGTTTTCAATAATGTTAAAAAATAGCCAATACATTGCGCCGATTCAGGACAGAAGGAGCGTAAATTATTAATTGTCATCAAAACTATATGCGTATTCTCCGCAACGTCTAAACGCAGGCTCAGCCAATCAGATATTCGGAATGTATAGTCGCGTAAGATTAATGCATACTGCATAGCCTCTGCCCAGGCGTGTGCGGCCCTCAGTAGCCTCTGCCCAGGCGTGTGAGGCCCACAATCCTTCAACAAAAAGTTAAATATATTTGGCTGGAGAGCCCTTTCAGCCCAGAAAATTTGAAGTTAGGGGTTTTTCAACACAGGCTACAAAACATCTCAGTTCAAAACTCATGTTGAAGGTGAACTATTTTCTTTAAAGGGAGTGTGCCTACTCTTTTGAAATGTCAAATATATTTTTATTACAGTAAGAAGGTATTGGTTTGATCACTGGTTACGATAACATTCACGTCTGGAGCCCTTTAGTTGAATTTTTACTTATATTCTGTTTTGCATTTGTTTTGTTTTAAAACTCATAAACGATTGTACTATAAACAGAGTAACGAAGATGTTACCTATAATGGGCACCAAAGACGCTAACAAACCTATGCGAGCAATGTATGGGTTGTGTTTATAGTTAATTGAGGCTCTGTTCGGCAGCTGCTATCAGTGCTCACGAGTTGTTTTCTATTGGCCAGAGCTAACAATATATGCTAGCATTGTAATTTAAGAGCATTGCTTCTAGTAGCGAAAGCTCTCTGGCGAATATTGATGATTAAGTTCCGTCGGAATGTGAAATGTGATTGGCGACTTTGGAATATCTTAGCAACTAAAGTGAACCTGGGGAAATGAAGCACATGGTTAAATTCATAAAAATGTGTTCTACAGACTATTGTCAACAACTCTACATGACCAATGTGAGTAGGCAGTGGCACACTCTTTAAAGTGATCCACGCATTGACTGGTGCGTTGATGCATTGTGACAATGACGTCATCGAATTCAGCACCCTTGACTTATTTGATAGATTGTGTCACAAGGAAACGCAAGGTGTTATTAAATTTGTATTTACATTCTACGATCACAAACTGTCCTAAATCCTTTTGGACGGTTTGCTATCAAAATGTAAATAAAAATGGAATGACGCCTTGCTTTTCCTTGTGACACAGTCTATCAAATAAGTCAATGGTGCTGAATTTGATGACGTCATTGGCACAATGCGTCGACTCACAATTAAATGTGTGGATCACTTTTAGTTGTGAAAGTTGTTTTACATACTTATTTTTGGAACGTCGTACCCATTTTCGGAAAACGGTGTTCCAAAAATAGATGTTCCCAAAATGGGTCTAAATTACCATAGTTAACCCAACTGGTATTTGCTGCAGGACGCTGTGCAGAACGCATTGGGTGTCTAGGAGCTTTTTGTTTTGGTTTTCTGAGGTTTCTAGAGGAAATTTTGAACATTATACAAATTTATATGTGAAAGGTTAATTAATTCTGATTTTATGTAGCACAATATTGTGTTGAGTGACCATAAAGGGCGAAAGAGCCCCTGCCCAGAGGTGGCACCACATGTTTTTTGTCATGATGGTCAAGTTAAAATTTAGGGGGCCTCCTTTTAGAGGGGCTTGCCATTTGACAAGGGGCCTTTGACCTCCATAGGGCTCCTCTCACCTCCCTCTGGCTTCCAGAGGTCTGCTTCTAGACTTCAGGGACACCTCTGACCTTCATAGGACCCTGCTCTGGCCTCCAGGGACCCACCTCTTGCCTCCCCTCTGGCTTCCTGATGGCTGCCTCTGGCCTTCAAAGATCCCAGCCTCTGACCTCCATAGGACCACCTCTGGCTTCCAGGGACCCCCAAGATCTCCACGATGGTGCGTGCAAGATTAGGCCTTTTTGAAGCATGGAGGAGCTTCCTTTAATTTAATGACAGGGGCAAATATATATATTTGCCTCTCCCTGGCCGACGACAGGGGTTGGCCAGGGGGACAGGGGGCGACTGATCTTCCTGTCCCCCCCCCTCCCCCTGGCGCCGCCCCTGCCACCTACCCTGGTCTGGCGCGTGCGTTGCCAGGCAACAACACGTTACGACGCGGCGGGTGTTTGAGCCGCGGTGAGCGGGTGGGTTGCGGGATAGTGTGGTGCAGAGACATGGCCGGACAGTGTCATTTAAAACAGTTGTCTTGAATCGCTTGAATGCACTCAATTTATTTATTTCCTTGTAAGATTCGGCGCCCTAAAGCCCCAATCATCATCATTCTTATAAGATTGTCATGAAACTCGTCAAAGAGGTGATAATATATTTTAAGTGAAAATTTTGCCAAGAACTCTGCCAACGCTGTGATTGATTGTATTGTCAATTGTCTTAGCTTTATCAGGTGAGCTAGCTGGTGGAAATTTTCCTAAGCCATAATTGGGGTCGCTTGATTTGAATTAAGATTATTTTAGATCTATCCCTATTCACTGTTTCAGTATTTGTATTTGATATGGTGGCTGTCCCGTCGGCCAGCGTGAGCATGGGCTCCACCACAGGGAGGGGAACGGGTCCCCCCATTCTTCAGTCAGAGAATAATCACCCCCACCCCCCATTTTTCCTGATAAGCCACCCCCAACAGCTTTTCGCTGGACGCTCCCTTCCGCCCACAAACTTTCCGGGTTTCGCCCCCCCCCCCCCCCGGTCAACGGGAGATTTCCGCTGACAGCGACACTCGACTTCCCTGGTTCCCCCTCGATCGAAATTGAAATGGTTTTGGTTGGATGACAATGTTCTCAGCGGCGTAATATGCATGGCTTGATTTGTGACAGATTGCTATATCAAGTTTCATAATCGGCCGGCAAACGCAGATAACAACTGGGAGGAACGTGCACGTTGGTGCTAGGTACGGCGAGGGCGATCGGTGGGAAACTCCGGGTGGTCAACTTTGCCGGCCCATAATTTAAACAGTTTGAGTCGGATTGCATTTTTACGACGGAATCTGATGCATCGCACAATTTGTGGTAGACAAACATCTGAAAGGAAAATAATCACCTTTTATTTTTAGCTACAGGCTTCCGTTATGGTATAGCTTAGGCTTCCGAGTGTTGAAAAGTGTTTTCTCGCAAAAACTCAGCAACGGCTAGGCAGATTGTGTGTAAATTTGGTGTGTGGCTAGGGACCACTCAGCCGCCACCTTCCCACAAGTCAGGGGTGGGGTGCCTCTGCACGTGCACCTCTGCACGTGCACACCCGTATTCTATATCTTAGGAACGGCTGAGCTAATTGTGTTCAAATTTTGTGTGTGGTTAGGGAGCTTTCAGCCGCCAATGTCCCACAAGTAAGGGGTGGGGTGCCTTTGCACGTGTGCACGAGCACATACCTATTATATATATCAGGAACGGCTGAGCCGATTATGTGCGAATTTGTTGTGTTGTTAGAGACCTCTCAGCCGCCGCTTTTCCGCAAGTCGAGGGTGCACGTGTGTACCTTTTTTTGTATCCTAAAAACTACTTGCCCGATCGAGTTGAAATTCACTATACCTTTCCTTCGCGCTCACTCGTTTATTACCAACTACGGCGCCCTACTGGTTTCTTAGATCTGCTGTTTGGCCTTGAGAGGTGCAACATTGCTTTAAAAAATACACTGCACTGCATCATATTTACCTACTATACAGAGGCCTTTAGTGTGTATGTATAGCATATGTTTTTGTCATGTACCATTACAGAGGTACCGCTTCGCACTGTAGTGCATTGTCATGTTGGTGTTGTGGTGCTCATAATTATAACTCTTAATAAGCTGATGTCATTCAACCAAAAAACAAAACAAATATATTGACAAATAATTGATCTAGATCGTCTATCAAGGCTTGAATTGTAGGTTTTGTGGGGGTTATTGATATGTTGATTGATATAGCCTGGGCAGTGGGCATATTTAAAACAATCAGAGCAGGGGCCGTTCTTTTTTAGAATAGCCGCAGGGCTGGAAATTTGTTATTTTTGTGCATAATGTAGGATGCCTACATAATATAAGAACGGCCTCAGGTGCTTAAGGTATCCAATGAGTAAACATAGAGCTATTTTTGCAGGAAGTGTTTGCCGAATAGCCGGTACACGGCCAAACCGCATTTCACCTTAGCAACTTAGCCACCTGCACTGCTAGCATCATTAGAGCATTGTAATACTTACCTCTCCGTGACGGTGTATTTGTTTCTCCACCACGGAGATCTTGCTAAGGACTCGATTATAATAGGCTCAGCTTGCTATAGTATGCGTATCATGTCATATTTGTAATATTGTCTCTTTGTACTCGGCCCATTGAGGCCTCTCAATATATTGATGTATGCAAGGGTGACGGTTTGGCGCACATAAACGGTCCGCAGCATTACACTCAACGGCCGAGCCTATTATGAAAGCACGAGTGACTTCTAGTGAGTCTTCTGAGGAGGAGCTGGACAAAGTGTCAAGAGGAATATTCTTTTGAGAACTATAATCAATATGAAAGGAAAACAAAAAAGCTCACCAACAGCCAGGAATACCGACAACTATCTTGTGTCACCGCCAAAACCGGAGATGATAAGTCATCTGTAAAAGAAAATTAGTGACTCCCGTTGGTATAGCTCCTAGTGTATGGGCGGGGTCAAACGCCAGGCACTGTAAAACCACCAAGACCTGAAACCCATGGAAGGAATAGGACTACAACAGCACTAGAAATTACCGCAGTGACTAACCGTTAGATGACCTCACATATTCTGAGGCAGCGGCACAAAAGAGCAGTCAGGATGGGCATCTTCGCAATAGAGTCCCTGCACTCGTCCCCCTAAGTCGTACTAAATTAAAGCGACGATAACCAAGGATAAGACATAAGAGGTGGACTAGCGTGAGGAACCCGTCACCTCATTCTCCTACGCATATCTTGGTGCGATCCTTAACTGTCGGTAAACCGTGCAGCTATAGAGACAATAACAACTAACATCGCCCCTAATCAAATCATACTGTATCAGCTCTTAGATAACCATAATAATACTTTGCCGCAACTAGACCCAACTACACGCCAGGCGTGGGGGGCGCACAGGGCCAACAGAGCGGTCAGACCAAGGCAGCGGTAGCACTCTGGTGTTCGGGGACTCCGTTCGGCCGGAGAAACAGAATCCCAATGCAAGGTGAGTCAAAAAAACATTATCCCAAACCAGCGAAATTCTGATATACTACGAAGAATATTAGCAATAATGATGTTGTTTCAACTCGATATATGCCCATGTTGCAATTTGCTTAGGCATGAGGTGACGTGATGATGGACCACAGTACAACGATCTGCGTGACTTCAAAGGGCTCTCACCACGGCCTTGTTGAGCTTGCACGAGCATCTGGATATCAAAATGAGTCTGGGACGAGAGACCCATCTTTCCAGGTAAATTTCGCCTAGATCTACGCACAAAAATCGTTGTTCAGTGAAATGTTTTTTAGATGTTCTCTCTGGGTGTACCTCAGAAATTAAATTAATATGAAGAAAATGCAACGCGCGCATCAGTCCCCCCCCGCGCCCCGTCCGTCCGTCTCCGCTGGCGTTCCTCTCCCCTCTCTCGCATCTCCATGTGTGCCAGGCCTTCCGCCTCGGCCACCCCAACGTGTTTGCCGTCTGGTGGCCGCTAAGGTTCCATTGGGGTCAGCCGTCCTGCACACTGCACAGCAATGCCTCCCTGCTTAAGTCGCTTTTTTGCTGATGTTGGCCGGTCCCCCGCCAGTTATTTCCTTTCCACAGCCATCCTCCCCTGCTGCAAGAAACAGCCGCCAATGAAATGGATACCAATGTTGATTTGGCCTCTTATCAGGTCGCGTCTAACTGAGCTGAGATGTCTCTGGCTGGCTCTAACTGAGCCAGCCAGCGCGGTCGCCTTTCCTCCTGTGTATCAATGCATTGTATGTCTGTTTACAGGCAGCGAGGATGACACCAAGGTCGTGAAAATCGAGAAGAAAACTGGTGCCAAAAATCCGAATTTTCAAACGGTATGTTCAGCGGCAGTAGAAAATAATGCATTTACATATTTTGTCCTTGCTTGTTTTGTGGCGTTTTCTTAAGCCTCATTATATTGGAGAGTAACTTTGCACCATGATATGAGTGTTTCATTATTTTGTACAAACTATTTGTGCACTCTTTTGCGAGAACTTATCCATGTGGACACTTCATAACGCTATATAGGTTTATTTTTGCCGTGTCTAGTTTTCAGCATTTTATCGTTCCTCAGTACATCAAATGAGCCACACATTTTGATCTTACTAAACAGTTATATCCAAGCATGTTCAAGTAACTTCCTCTGTATATATACGTTTTAAGTCGTAGCTTCCTTTCCAGTCCAAGGCTGTCAAGTCCGTCAAGGTACCGAAGAATACAAATGACAATGAAAGTTCGGACGATGACAACCAAGTTGGAGTGTCATACCGGTATGTTTTGCTAAATCCCAGTAACAAACAAGGTATCCTACAGAATTTGAGTGTCCATTGTTAAAAGTTGTACTGCTACTGTTTTCCAGTCATTCCTTGAAAAGTTTTGGAAATAATTCTGGAATGTCATGCATTTAACAGCAGCTGAAAGGTACTGTGTTTCTTCAGCAATTTAGGTCATTGGAACTTGATGGATATAGTGCATGATTGGTCCATTCCGTTTCCGAATCGATACACAGTTGGTGTTATTGGTGACGAGTTGTTGTTAATGACATCAACGCTGTAATCTTCGGCACATCACTGATCACATGTGTTATACAACTGGGTTAACGACATTGTGTGATTGTCTTTTTGTGTCTGTACTGATTTCTCTCAAATGTTTACATTTTAACCAGCCTCCGGGTCCACCAACATATTTACGGTATACAGCTGCCGGTTAAATCGTTACCAGTTGGCATGCGTTACCAATGGAAGAGACCTGGATCGGCCTCTTATGTCGGCGACCATGGCGGCCGCCTAGCGGTGGAGGCGCGAACCTATCAACATACAGGAGAACTTCCGCCGACCGCATCAAGCCGAACACGCCCCCCCCCCCCCGTTATCTGCCGATCCAATAACTGCAGCGAGACGCGCAAGGTGGCAATAGAAAGCTTTCAATGAGGCGCATCTGAATTCTGAAGCGTACGCGAAATATTTAAAAATGTCATGCCAGGTCAAGGGTGACATGACCTTGAGAAACCGGTCAAAGGTCACGGGTCAGGGGGTAAAAGTTTATAATTTTCTGAGCATGTGTCATTGTTTCAAATTGTTCAAAGTAGGTACTGAAAGTTCCATCGCAATCGGTTGACAACTACGCGAGTTATTCCTGCAAACCAAGGGTGGCATCTCCTACCCGGGCGCGGGTAAAGCCCTGACATTTGAAAATAACTAGTCCTACACTAGAATAAATACATTGAACAGGTACCCTACTATATTATCCATCTTAATTTGCATAATAGGGATACAGGTCATAAGAGACCAAATACTCGGTGTTGTTGGATCCAAGAATTTAAATGACGATACACATTCCCATATTATTAAAGAACCAATGCATGCACAGCAACTGCACGCACGCCATAATGATCCTTACCTTTCAAGGATTATACACGCCACCAATATTTCTATTTGACCAAAATAATTGCATTGCATTTTCAAAAGAAAAACCTCTTATACGAACTAGCCACGTTCCGCCGCCATTAAAAACTTTGGTCCGGATCAATCTGTCGTCAGCACCAATCACGGCCCAGTATTTTGCCCACGTGACCACAAAGGTAAGCAGATAACTGGGCCGTGATTAGTAGGTACGCAGAATACTGGGCCGTGATTGGTGCTGACAAACGTGCTGACGACAGATCGATCAAGGTCCATGTAACCCGCGCCCCCCACTGGGCCTCAGGATTTTCCTCGCCCTACTGGGGTGTTTGAACACCCCCCCCCCCTTCTAACTTAGCTCCTATGGAATGTAGACCAAAACCAAAGGTACTGTTCGAAACGTCGTCAAAAAGCATTTTTGAAACTATTTATATTTTTCGCTCATGTCAAAATTTAGGTCACCAGAGGTCATCGAAGGCCACATTTTCCATTTGTAGGACTTCGCCACAGAAACCCCATATATCTCGGGAACTATGCTAGCTAGAAACAAACGGTAAAAGCAATCGCCAGCCATTGAAAATTGCGACTATCTTATTGTCCTCAAATTTGACCTCAGGTCTATAGTTTAGGCTCTAGAGGTCATAAAAGTCAAAATTGCTGTTTTTTGCCAAAAATGTTTTTGCTAATAACTTTTTACCTTATAAAGATAACGCAATACCTACTGTTTACGCCATCGTGTTTGTCTCGTCAAGGAGTTTTTTTTTTACCATGTAAGGTCAACTTAAAAAAGTCAAGCTCAAGTGGTGACCCACGTAGGTCATGTTGCGTATAAGGAGACGTGTATCGACGAGACAAACATATGGATAAAATTTTCACTTCTCTATCTTCATTATGTCGAGAGTTATTGACGAAAACGTGTTGGTGACCTCGGATGCCCTCAGATGACCCCGTATGGGTCACTGAACAAAACCTGCACTTGTATCATAAGTAAAACAATATCCTATGATAACATCATTCATAAGGAATTGGACTGATATCCTCGAAATAGGAAGCATTTGAATATATCTCCATTGACTTGTAATGGAGAGGTCACAAAATTGACCCGACCTCAGGTCACCGATATCAAAAATCTGAGACCAACATTTTGGAGATATTGATGGCTTCATGTAATCCTAAAAGTTTGATATCGATCCCTTACGAACTGTGGTCATGGCACGACTGCAAACTTTTTGGGAGGTGGGGTCACTTTACCTGACCTGGTGACCTGACCTGATCCGACACGAAACTAAAATTTTATCGAAATGTGTGGAAAGGATCAATGATAAGTTATACCAGATTTGGCAGCGCTACGCGCCGCCGTTTTTTTTCCTCGTAATCTTGATAAAACGGCAGGGCGGTGTTCTACCGCACACCCCCACACAGACCCCAGTGGTGCGCGGGTTAACGATTGCCGCTCGGAGCCGGCCTCCTGTCTGTCTATTTGGTCGCATTTGTCGCTGACTGACCGATCCAGGTATTTCTCATACATGCCTGTAACCAGACAACATGTGCTGCCTGTATCCTCAAACACTGGCATCACATGTGGTGACCAGTCAGCCACCGATAGATCATAGATTCTCCTTTACACATGCCCCGCATCACCCTCCGCATCTCTAACGCCCCCCCCCCCCTTCTGTGTGTCCCTCCTCGGCAGGTCGAAGCGGACGGTGGCGCGCGAGGGCCCTCAGGATATGGGTGCCACGGCCACCGTCGAGATTGACACAGCAACCGACCGCGACGATCAGGCCATCTTCGAGCGCGCCATGGTAGTGAACAAGGTGAGAGTGGAGAGGGGGCGCCACTGTTGTGATCGGTAGTGGATGGGAACGTGTGGAGGCGCTCTGCTGCGCGGGGGACTGGTGCGGGTGGTGGAGGTACTAGAGGATGCTTCTGGTCAGGGCTGGTCAATTGACTTTGCGTAGTTGACAATGGTTTAATTGATTGGGTGCTTTGATTTCCTGGATTGTATATAAAGGTATGCAGAAAGCTGATCAGCTTGCATGCACTAATTGTTTGACCAGATTTTGTTCGCATTTTAGTGTTCATGTTTTTATGTTTAGCATTCATTATTTAGTTAATCATGGTTTCTTTGTGCGGAAATTTAAATACGGCGAAGGTTTGTGTGTTGCATTCGCATTACTACAATGACAGCCTGCTGAGTAACCGTTAGTGTGGACTCCGACGGAACTGCAAGCTTTGTTATTATTACACCGTAACAACACTATATTTCACACTGATGTCACTCTGACTGGCCATGCGAACTCGGACCTGACCCTGCCTGACCTCCATGTTCCCACCTGACCCTGCCTGCCCCCGACCTGACCTTGACCCTGCCTGACCCTGACCCCGACCCCGACCTGACCCCGACCTGACCCCGTCCTGACCCCGACCTGACCCCGACCTAACCTCGACCTGACCCCGACCTGACCCCGGACCTGAACCCCCAACCTGACCCCGACCTGACCCCCGACCTGACCCCCGACCTTGACCCGCGACCTGACCCGACCTTGACCCCGACCTGACCCCGACCTGACCCGATCTGACCCGATCTGGGACCCCGACCTGACCCGCGACCGACCCCGACCTGACCCCGACCTTGACACCCGACCTGACCCCGACCTGACCCCGACCTGACCCCGACCTGACCCGACTGACCACCGACCTGACCCCCGACCTGACCCGACCCTGGCCTGACCCCGACCTGACCCCGACCTGACCCCGACCTGACCCCGACCTGACCCCGACCCCCTCCCTCCTCTGCCTCAGGAGCTGGAGGGTAAGGCGGACGACAAGGTGTACCGTGGCACGGCCAACTACGCCCAGTACATCTCCAAGCGGGACACGCCGCAGGGTAACGCCAGCAGTGGCGGTGTGCGACACGGTCCCATCCGCGCGCCCTCCAACATCCGATCCACCGTCCGATGGGACTACGCCCCGGACATCTGCAAAGACTTCAAGGAGACGGGCTTCTGCGGCTTCGGAGGTGGGTAGTGCATGCAGAGGTGTGGGGGGGGGTGGCAGCGGCTGGGGCCGATGGAACGGTGGGAACTGTTGTGAGTTTAAGGTTTGGACGAATTGCTTTGTGGATCAGATTCTCAAAATTGTGTTGTGTTTGGCTTCAGCTTAGAGTTGTGATTTTGCGATTGATTTGAAGTATGGTAGGAATGCTGAAAGATTTAAAGTGCGGTGCATCAGCTCGGATGAAGATCAATCGAAAAACACTGGGGTATTTTTAATGGTGTCGTTTTCTCCGCCCGTATGCACTTAAATGTATACATATGTGCGCACAACAGCCGTCTTTGGCGATAATTTATGCTCGGTTGATAGTAAGCTTTGAGTTTCTTATCACCGGAGCAAGTGAAATGAGATTTTGCACTGCATGGAAGATAGACAGCGAGGCGTTGGCTGTCAATTCTGCTGAAGCCAAGAGTTCCAGCTTCTGAATCCCTTTGTCTCGTATCTCTGCCGTATGAGAGAAGATTGATCGTTGACTCCTAAGCCTATTCTCTGCCAATCAAAGTCCGCACGCGACATACACCACGTTAGATGTATTTAATTATTAGTTTGATTGGTTGCGGCATTTTCTCTTCCAAAGTTCCCAAGTCAACCCTATCGTTGTGTACCGTCTCTCAAATCCCTGCCATTGACCGTCGACCGGCACGTTACCATTGCAGACTCGTGCATCTTCATGCACGACCGGACCGACTACAAGTTCGGCTGGCAGCTGGAGCGCGAGATGGACAACAAGACGTACGGCGCGTGCGACGACGAGAACTACGAGGTCAGCGACGACGACGAGCGCCTGCCGTTCCGCTGCTTCATCTGCCGGGAGTCCTTCAAGGAGCCGGTGGTCACTAAGTGAGTCACTTAATAGGACGTCAGCAGTCCTTCAAAGGACTCGATCTTCACTGAGGGAGTTAGTTGTATCGCAGGGCCCCCATGGTGGAAGTGACGGCGTTCAATGGTTGCGGCCGCTCTCAGCTGTGTATGGAGCGGTGATTATGTGGTTATGGGTGCTGTTTGGCTATACCAGTCGGTGCGCTCATAAACGCCAACATTAGCATCGGTGCGTTGACATTAATGGACATTTAACATGAGGCATTAATTAGCATTGTTGATTTGTGAACGCGGTTGACAGTCTCTTTTCTGGGCGTGACGTACCCTTCGATGTTGAAGCGCTCTTAAACACCGATCATCATCATCATCATCATGATATCATCAGAGTCTCTTCACTCTCCAGACTGCCGGACTTCGTTATGTTATCCCGCCCGGGACAGGTGGTTGTTGTTTGTCCCCCCGCAGTGTCCCAAAATGTGTCAATTTGGGTGGGAAGTGACGTAAATATTTTACCACTCTCACTCCCATTTTGGGGACCGAATTTTACACTCCCAAATTATGAATAGTGATATTGACTCTGATATACCTAGATATCGGCAATAATTTATTATTTAAATGAAAACTACTGTTATTCTCATTTAAATCCAATCAATATTGTACCATTGTGTGCCGAATTTTTCACTCTGGTGGTCTTTAGGGGCTTAAATTTTCCACTGTGACACCCTAGCAAAAATACAATTTTGGGAAACTGTCCCCCGGGTCCCCATGGAGGACCATAGCCCAGTGGCTTCCGGTGGCGAAGGTAGCACCTGGCCACCAAGGCAGCCACCAGGTCGTCGTCCCGCAGCTGCGTTGGATCCATGTATATACTGCCAGTCAGCCGCAGGCGGGCGCCTGCGAGGGACGGGCACCGCAGGAGTATGTGATCCGGCACATTCGCCTCCTCTCGGCACACGGTGCATCGCGCCGCGGGGCACCTCTTGTTCGGGCTCTGCGGGCATCCCGCGGAGGGGAGCCGGCCGATGCGGTGCAGGTACTAGGTCGAGCGCTCCCAGTGGCCCGCCCTCAGCTGGTGCACCGACACTGCCGCGTGCCGATCCTCCCCGGATCCCACCTGGGACAGGACACGAAGTCGCGGGGCACTGGGTACGTGACCACGCCTCCCCTCTCAACCTGGATGGGCGCCATTTAACTACTTTGTTGCGGCGCCCCAAAGCCCCAATCATCATCATCCTCTCAACCTGGAGTTGGGATCACTTCATGGCTTGGGCTTGTCCCGGCACAATGCGGTTGAAGGTTCTGTAATCTTATGGGCATTCGCCCGGTCATTTTGTCATGTTGCTCCACTTTATCCCTTCCCCTTCACCCACGTCTTTGCGATGGCCCGAACGCCGGAGGCGGCCTTATTCCCCCACACAAATCGAACCAAATCCTTGTACTGGTGGGGCTCTGTAGTGGGACCGGTGGGGAGCTCTGCCTAGTGGACCTGGGGGCTCTGTAGTGTCGACTGGTGGGCTCTGCTACGTGGACCGGTGCGGGCTCTGTAGCTTGACCTGGTGGGGCTCTGTAGTGGACTGGTTGGGGCATCTGCTAGTTGGCTTTGGTGGGGCTCTGTTAGTGGGGACTGGTGGTGGCTCTGGTAGTGGACTGGTGGGCGCTCTGTAGTGGCACTGGTGCGGCTTTCTGTAGTGGACCGGTGGGCTGTAGTCGGACCTCGGTTGGTGGGGACTCTGTAGTGGACCGGTGCGCCTCTGTAGTGGACTTGATGCGGCTCTGTAGTGGACCGGTGGGCTCTGCTAGTGGACTGGTGGCGCTCTGTAGTGGAACGGTGGGCTCTGTAGTGGACTGGGGCGGCTCTTAGTGGACTGCGTGGGGCTCTGCTAGTGGACGGTGGGGCTCTTTAGTGGACTGGTGCAGGGCTTCTGCCCAGTGGACTGTGGGCTCTGTAGGTGGGACTGGTGGGGCTCTGTTAGTGGGACCGGTGGGGGCCTCTGTAGTGGACTGGTGGGGCTCCTGTAAGTGGGACTGTGCGTGCTCTTGAGGGACTCGGTGGCTCTGTAGTGGACCGGTGGGGCTCTGTAGTGGACTGGTGGGGCTCTGTAGTGGACTGGTGCGGCTCTGTAGTGGACTGGTGGGGCTCTGAGTGACTGGTGGGCCTCTGTGACGTCGGACCGGTGGGGCTTCTGCTAGTGGACTGGGTGGGCGCTTGTTAGTGGGACTGTTGGGGCCTCTGTTTAGTGGACTGGTGGGGCTCCTGTAGTGGACCGGTGGGGCTCTGTAGTGGAACTTGGTGGGGCTCTGTAGTGGACGGTGGGGCTCTGCTAGTGGATGGTGGCGGCTCTGTAGGTTGGAACTGTGGGGCTCTGTAAGGTGGACCGTGGGGCTTCTGTAGTGGACCCCTAGGTGGGGCTCCTGTAGTGTACGGATGGGGCTCTCGTAGTGCGACTGGTGGCGGCATCTGTAGGGGACTGGTGGCGGCTCTGTAGTGGACTGGTGGGGCTTCTGTAGTGGACCTGGTGGGGCTCTGTAGTGGGGACTGTGGGGGCTCTGTAGCTGGACTGGTGGGGCTCTTGTAGTGGACCGGTTGGGGCTCTGTAGTGGACTGGTGGGGCTCTGTTAGTGGACTGGTGGGGCTCCTGTAGTGCGACCGGTGGGCTCTGTAGTGGACCGGTGGGGTCTGTAGTGTGGACCGGTGTGCTCTGTAGTGGACTGGTGGGGCTCTGTAGTGGACCGGTGGGGCTCTGTAGTGGACTGGTGGGGCTCTGCAGTGGACTGGTGGGGCTCTGCAGTGGACTGGTGGGGCTCTGTAGTGGACTGGTGGGGCTCTGTAGTGGACTGGTGGCCGGTGGGGCTCTGTAGTTGCCGATCGGTTGGGTGATGAAAGTGACGAAACGGGCGGTAATGGAACCATCACGGATAGAGTGGAAGTGTTATATGTGACGTGAAAAGGATTATCATGGTGCGGTAGAGTTACAAAGTTGCACTTCAAATTATCCTAAACGTGGTTAGTAATGGACTAAAAGGACTGCTGCCGGGAGCTGAACCCATTAACCGTCCTCCTTTGATAGCTTCAGTCAACAGCTGTCGGGTCGGTCGGCATTATATTAGCTGTCTTCACCCAACTGCCTCGGCCAGGCAGGCAGTCATTTAGTTCACAGCAGGTCCCGCCACGTTTTGATCTATGTGTAATTTTGCCGTAGTTCCATCGCCATTTCACGATATTCTGACATTTCACAAATTGTTAAAGGGAGTGTGCCTACTCTTTTGAAATGTCAAATATATTTTTATTACGGTAATCGAAGCTATTGGTTTGATCATTGGTTACGATAAAATTCACGTCCTTTAGCCCCTTTAGCTTGAATTCTTTACTTATATTCTGTTATGATGTCTTTGTTTCAAAACTCAAACACGATTTCGTCACTTATAACAGAGTAACGAAGATAGTTACCCTATAAATGGCCGCACCAAGACGATTAAAACAAACATGTACGAGCACATGTATGGGTTTGGTTTATAAATTACTCGAGGCCTCTGTTTGGGCAGCTGTTATCAGTTGCTCACGAGTTTGTTTTCTATTGGCCAGAGCTAAGCAATATATGCTAGCGTTGTAATTTAAGAAGCAATGCTTCTAGTAGCGAAACGCTCTCCTTGGCGTATATCGATAATTAAGTTCCGTCGAATGTGCATTGGCGACTTTGGAATATCTCAGCAACTAAAGTGAATCTGGGGAAATGAAGTACATGGCTAAATTCTGAAAAATCTGTTCTACAGACAAGTGTCAACAACTCCACATGACCAATGTGAGTAGGCACACTCCCTTTAAGTCTACAGGTATTTTTGGTGTGACACTACATTACAGTTTTTTGTTTTCATTATAGTTATCAGACTTGTCACGACTCAATTTGTTAAGTCGACTCAAGTCTGACTCAACAGCCGAAGAACTGACTCGACTCTTGACTCAAGTGCTGTTTCAAACAAATTGAGTCGACTTGACCCTTGACCATAGTGCTATTTTTTATTGAATCGACAAACTCATGGCTCATCCAAAAATGTCCGACTCACAAGTCGACTCATGACTCAATTCCTAGTCGATTACAAGTCTGGTAATCATTATTAACAAGCACCATTACCAACCGATTTCTTCACAGATCACGCGATATACCCCGGCCTGACCGTGACCATTGCGATCATACCCCGCTGATATCGTAGTGGCTCCGAAGACATTCAATATGATCGCAATCCTGATCACATGCCACCATGTACTATGCGTCGTGCCGTCATATTATGTCAAAGGCGTCTTTCCACTATGCGAAAATCATTGTCTCACCTGATCGTAGCAGGAATCTTGGATCATAGCCGCCTTACCTCTAGCCATTCATCACAAACATCCACGGCGCTCGCCTTTTACATGGGGCCGTGTTACTGTAAAGGCGAGAATAGCATTGGTGACGGGCGAGTCATCGTCCGTATTGAAGTTGCTTTTCGAGCGGTGAGGCGGGTTCTGCCTATGAAAAAGTGATTTGCTCGTGATGGACAGTTTTTGAAGACTTAAACAGGGTGTATAGTGGCAAGTCTGATGTTTCGTACCCTTTGTAGACGCCAGACGGGTCGAGCTGATTTTACTCACCTGTCCCTCTTGTAGCTAGTTGTAGTTTCAAATCATTGTATTTCGTTCATTGTATACACGTACCGCTTGTCTTCTTAGAAAACAACTTCATTTTCATTGTTATTTTGAGTTGACCTTGAGGGGAAAGATTCACGCTGAAGCCTGTTGTTGATGTTTGCGATAAGTTAACATGTCACGTGGACACCTTGTATGAATATGCAAATTTGAATATAATCCCCTGGCCCAGTGACCATGTTCTTTCATGTTAACATGATATAATTCGTATTGCATCAGTTCAAGAGTACAGCGATGACCACATGGAGTTGGAACTGGTGTCAGACTTTGACCTGTCCCCAGTTCATCTGTTTAAAATGTGTCGGGATCGTTGATTGCCACAAATGCAAACTTGTATTTACGTCGGGTTCGTTGGTTGTCACATGCAGACTTGTATTTGCGTCGGGATCGTTGATTGTTACATGCAGACTTGTCGAAACCTTTTGAAGTGTGGTTGCGGCACAGTTGAGTTAAATGCTTCTATGTAGAATGCAGTTAACCGTCGGAGGCCGGAGCTGATGGTCAGAGCCTTAGCTCTAAGGCTTGCTGATTTAAACCGTTTGGTAGCCGGTATGTGCTACTATGATTAAAAGCATAGAAGGGTTTAAAGAAATAGGCAATGCAAAAGAATATTTTCCTATCGTTTTCCTCTTTTGTTCGAAATAATATGTGGTCATATGACTGCACAGAACGCAAGAGCTTTTTTCTCCAGTAGCTCGCTGAACTGACATGTTAAAGTTAGAAATTCAGATTATTACACGAGTCTGCAGGGCATGCTTGTTCAGCAGCAGCTTTTAAGTATTGAAGATGTAACATTTTGTGTTTGCTTATTTCGTATAAATCGGCGTCGGGAAGCTCCAGTTGTAGACGCACTCTCGCAAACTCCATTAATTCGTGTTTATCGCGTTCTTTTCTTGTCCACAGGTGCAAACACTACTTCTGCGAGGGCTGTGCGCTGAAGGAGTACAAAAAGTCCAAGCGCTGCTTTGTCTGCGGAGTTCAAACGCACGGAGTTTTCAACGTCGCCAAGGAACTGGTCGATAAGCTGAAAGGAGCAGGCGCCGGTGATCAGAAAGATAGCAGTGATGATGACGATGACGAAGACACTTGATCTGTTACGGACGTGCAATATTATAACTTAACGCTGTCTAAATACTGCGAGCATGCATCGGCTCATCAACGAGAATGCAGGCGTTTCCTGTAGTCATGTCGTCACACCTTGCGACTGTGCTCATTTCAGCCATCGGTGAGCGTGAGGGCTGCTCGGTACATCACCAACGTTTGGTGCTCGCTTGCGTTGGTGATTGTGTGCAAAATGCTGTTGGTGTGCTGTTCCATCTTAAGCAGAGACCATGCCGTGTAACCTAATGTGCAAAACAACAGAAATCTGCAGAATGATGATGGAGGGGCGCCCCATAGCCTAGTAGCAGCTGCGGCGCCCACCCAGATCGTCATCATCATCATCATCATCATACAAAATGATGAACTAATGTCATGCATGTGGGCGCAAATTGACCTTAGTTTCGGCGCGCCCGAAAACCCCAATAAACAAACAAAATAATGTCATGCATGCCGCGGGTACGTGTGGTAACTATGAGCGCGTGCGCCTTGCATGGGCTAGGCACGACCGTGTCGTTTTGAAGCTACACTGTTATAGAGGATACGATGTCGAGCAAGTGGAATGTCTGTTGTATGGAAACAATGAATACAACACTACTTGTGTACCAATACTTTTTGCCTTAAAAGCATCATTGTTTTCTGAACACGGCAGCTGTAGATTATCCGACACGTCAAAGCCTGGCCGGACTGGTTATGACACCAATCACGAGGGTAATGGTAGGTTTAAAACGGTACTGGTGCTGCAAAGTCCCACCCTAAGCAATGCTAGGTCATGTGTGGCGGTCTTCGCACGTGGTGTCAGGCCCGAACCGGCCGCTTTATCGGACGTATGGCATGCCTCACAGTGACACCTATATGCATGCGGTAATTGTATGCACGAGCTGATTCACGGTAGCATGTCAGCGGTCATACACAGCACTGCTATATGCGGTGCGCGCGATGTGCTTGGCTGTAGCAGCTACGGCGTGTCCTCTTTTCATTGCTGCTGGCCACTCTATCCATGGCATTCAGTACTTGATTCTTGTTCCAGTATAAACCTGCCAGTATAGCAGGTTAGGCACAACGTCGCATAGCCTAGATTAATAGCGCTTCCTAAAGAAGCGCATTCATGTCATGTGCTATGCTTGATGTATGAACAAGAACGCGTTTGATTTGTTATCGCACATGGTACTCGAGATTGTTACAGGCAACTGAGCATGGACATTGGACATGTATGACATATACCATGTGTGCCACATTGGACAGGTATGTTCGATCAATCGTAACGATACTGAGTGATTTAGGCGTTCCAACTTACAGGCTTGTATACAAAGCACTTAATTATCATATTACTAATGTGACATGGTCCTAAAATAGTCAGTTATTAATACAATAATAAACTGTGGTTCTGACGTGGCGAGGGGTCCGGTCTGCGTTTTGTTGCTGTTGCATCCATGCCGACATCTACGTAGTTAATCATGAACGATCGACATAAATACCATAGTTGTATCAGGAAAAATAATCAGGGAATGTTTACTAGTGTACCTTTATATTGTAATAAGAACGTTTAATAAACGTGTTTAGCTCGCATTGAAATTAAAGAAGGCTAAGTGCTACCCGAACACGGTTCAATGAATACTGAGCATTGTATTAGTGAGGTCTGTCGTATGCAGGGACGTCGCCGACGGGGGGGTCGGGGGGGTCGCGACCCCCCCACTTTTGAAAACCGGGGGGGTCGACCCCCCCACTTTTTATGGCGATCGACTCCCACCCCACGCACTTGTTATGGCGGAAGCTGATTCCAGTTATCATGTAGGTATTTCCTATTAAAATAGATATTTAAATAT
>VOPJ01001209.1:32769-87168 GCA_014673585.1 Semibalanus balanoides
GGGTAGGGGTAGGGGTAGGGGTAGGGGTAGGGGTAGGGGTATGGGTAGGGGTAGGGGTAGGGGTAGGGGTAGGGGTAGGGGTACGGGTAGGGGTAGGGCGGGACGGGGGACAGAGATGGAGAGTCAGGCACTGCGACGTGGTGGATTAGATGCGGCAGCTGAGGCGACCAGCACAGTGGCGGATTAGATGCGGCAGCTGAGGCGACCAGCACACAGTATCACAGCGATCGGTGACGTAGGAAGCCCAGTTCAATGGAAACCGTGAGCGGCATGACACCCCAGAACAGTGAAATGAAGGCAAGGCAGGACACCGATGTCATTGAACGGATTTGGTTTAAGCTTATAGTCGATATGAAATTATATTAATGTTTGTTAGAACCTAAGCCTTAAAATGGTTCGCACAGAGGGCAACAATTACTAAGAAATAATTATGCTACGAAAACCAGATTGCGTTGGCATTTAGTGTATAGCGATTTATATAGTTTATAATGCCTCTTCTGAGAAAGTATAATGTTGTCAACTGACAAAGCGTATTCGCATCACAAGTTAACTAAAAACGAAGCGGGTAAGCAAAGTTGTGAAGCAGCGAACAAAAGGTAAACAGGCATGCGGAACGAATGTGCGAATGCAGCATCAGAGCAGCATTGGTATCAGAACATATAATATCCAGGCACCAATCAACACCAATAACAAAACATAAAATCATGACATGAAACAGAAGTCGAGACAGACTGGTTATTGATTCAACTTTTTTGGAAAGATTCAATCACGATTCATTTGGGAACATGAATGAGATAATCACCGTTTGATGCATGGATAACAATTTTGAGAAATGACTCTTTCCGATTCAAAAAATCAAAACATATTTGGATCAATTCACGTTTGATTAAACGTTGAAATAACATTGAACAATCTTTTGATTCAATCAGCATTGTTTCTATGCCTACTTGGATTCACTAACGATTCATGAATCAAAATATCCGGTGGTGAATCGAATATTTTTTGAATCAAGGGATTTTCATTGAACGATTCCAATCGATTCAATCAGAGTCGAATCAATAACCAGCCTGAGTCGAAAACAGGAACATAAAACGGCATCTCAACACCACAGAACATGAATGAAGTTGGTCATCCACTCTACATATATACAAAACGAACCAACAAAATACAGTGCATCAACGAAACTATTTGTGCAAGAGAACCTAGAAAACCTTCCCATCCGTATTCTGAAAACTATCCGACCCGTTTTTTAAACCGAACGTAGCACGTGCGAGTCTTAAACAGAACACACTGTGCAGTTGGTGGCACCGTTCGGTCCTCCTGAATGTGCTCGGTCAGTTCGCTCTCCGCCTCACCACTCATATTGGCTGATGTTGCCATAGCGCGACTGAAAGGCCAGCTCTACGGGGTTGTCCGGATCCGTCAGACTGAACAGAAACAGGTTTTTCTTGACCAACACGAGGCTGACCTGCGACAGGGGGCGGCACGCGTCGCAGAAACGATATATGACGGCAGGCATTGAAGCTCATCTTTCAAAGCTGCTGAATATTTTCATAATAAAAATGCATGCGTAATTGCAGAGCACGAAGACGTTGCGTTCACCCCGAAAGACACAGGATAAGTTGCATAAGTTTGTAGGAGTTTAAGATGGGTGAAGTTCGAAGAGGAGAAAATAATATAGTTTACGTGGCAGTAGTTTGAACGCAGGCTGCAGAAGACCAATGAGCTAGGCCAACTTTTCCTAGCTTTTATAGCCGAAAGCATTTTTACCGAAAAGATAATATATCGCAATCGGAGGACTATTTTTGTCTTGTGCTGCTGATGACAGCGCTAGAAGGGTTGAACTACGACACAAATGCAGACACATAAACACCCTTTCATAATGCATGTTAAAAGTACAATCGAAAGTCAGAGGCGCATCCAATGAGGAGTCTCAACGGATAACACAAGTTACAAAGTAAGAATACCAGAATGGCTAATGTAGAGTAAGAAGTAAGAACAAATACCAGGAGTACACACAACAACACATCAAGTATATCAAATCGTTACACAATATAATTCATTCCACAGATATCCATCCGAACAACAGATACCACATAGGAGCGTCGACACTATAAGAGAACAGAGATAGAATACATCCGCCATCTACGAAGGGTGCACAATATATCAGTCAAGGGTCAAGGTATAAGGTCGAGCGCTGCATGGGGTATAGCTCTAGCGATACGGTGGCCAAATGACGGGAACATGGTAGATGTATTGTCTTCTACGAGTCAACAGACGAGCAGGAAAGAGCAGGAGGACCGAGCGACGGGCGAGCGTTCTCTCAGCGCCTCAGCAGCCGGCGTTTCCATGGTTACCATTCGTGGGCCAGGAGTTTGCCGTAGCCGGCTTGAAAGGTAAGTTCGTCGCTCTGTTTCCGCTCCTCGAGGTAGTTGGAGAGCCTGCAGCGACTTTTTGTCGCGATTGAAGCTGACCTGGACGATTGTGGTGGATATGGTCAGGTTCGGCACGCAGGGGAGGAAGGAACCGAGAGAACGGGATTAACATGGACTGTTGACGGATCGTGGTGGATGTGCGTTCAGTTCAGCACCGGCAGGGGAGGAAGACCGGAGAGGGACGGCATAATCATGACGGATCGTGTGGATGTTGGCGTCGAGTTCGGCAGCGGCAGGGAGGAAGGACCGGAGAACGGGATAAATGAGGATTGGTGGTGGATGTTGGCGTCAGGTTCGCGCGGCAGGGGGAGAGGACCGAGAGAACGATAAACATGACGGATTTTGGTGGATGTTGGCGTTCAGGTTCGGCAGCGCAGGAGAGGACCGGAGACGGATACACGACGGATCGGTGGTGAATGTGGCGTCAGGATTCGGCAGGGCAGGGAGGGAGGACCGGAGAGGACGGGATAACATCGACCGATCTGTGGATTTGGCGTCAGTTCGCCGCGCAGGGGAGGAAGGACGGAGAGAACGGGTAACATGAGGATTGTGGTGATGTTGGCGTCAGGTTCGGCGGCGGCAGGGAGGAGGACCTTGAGAGAACGGATAACATGACGATGTGTGGATGTGTGCGTACAGTTCGGCTGGGCGGCAGGGAGGAGACCGGAGAGACGGATAACATGACGATCGGTGTATCGCAGTGGATGTTGCGTCCAGGTTCGGCGCGGGCAGGGGAGGAAGGGACCGGAGAGGAACGGGAATAAACATGACGATACATCGTAGAAAGGCGGTGACGTCCGGGTTGGAAGGATACGAGAGGGAGAGCGGGAGAGACCAGAGTTATAGTACGGCACAGGCGTAAATCGTTGCCACGAGGCCAACAAACGGGAAGAGTGATCACTACAGATGGCTACCAGCCATGCTGGATTTGAAATATGGCTGCTCTTTCACTTTGTAACTTTTCAAAATGTCGGGAAGTCGCTTTCATAGCACGGTTATAAGGAAGTCAGCGGTTTGGTGGCAATATTCTGGGATGCCTGTCTGCACCGAGCTACTACCTAATTCCATACCTTCACCAGTGCCACAGGTCTTGTTATAGTTTTCCCACGACTACCAAACTACACCGAACCAGATAGCTATAAAGTTCCCTCATTGTTTACCCACTCCAAGAAGACATTTTCTCTAAGCATCCCCGATCAAATAAATAAAACATCCCGCGGTTAGAATCGAACCCACACCTCCCAATCCGTCCGTACCGTATTTTCGCCATCCGACGAGCCGTCCATCTTCATCTCGGAGAACTTGATCTGGCTGGGTTCGGCGCGGAGGGTCGCCAGACGCATAGTGTCGCCGAACTCGTTACTGATGCTCAGCGTCTTATCCTCGCCGCCCAGCGCCAGCAGGTTCTGCTTGTTCCAGGCGCCGCACGTGATCCGACGCGTGTGCTTACCCATGATCGGGATCCGTCTGCGTGGGAGGTGATGGGGAAACGGGGAACGGGGTCAGTGTGTGATGTGTACGTAAAAAGATAGGAATGTAATTGTGTGGCCACGCTGCTGATATTATGTATGCAAATGTGTACTGGGCATACACGCGTACATAATTGGTAATATGTTGTCAAGTTTCCCATATACAAACGCATGAGGATTTCATTGTAACACTGAAAACTGCAGCTTCCCACGATACCACGCTTGATTTACATCAAACACTTAAAATCACCGGTATACTCAATGAAGCAATCCCACTATGCAGCGCCCGCCATTTCTATAAATAAAACAAGCACAGCGACACCCCGCCTCATAAGCTCCAACACTCCCATTATCTGACGCCCCCCCGGCCCCCTACCTCGGGGCACTGTATACCTACCGTGACGTCTGGTGGTTGTAGATCATCAGGTTCCCCTTGGCCGGAGCTGCGGGACCAGATCACCACCTACCGTGACGTCTGATGGTTGTAGATCATCAGGTTCCCCTTGGCTGTGCCGACCGCCAGGCTGTGCCGACCGCCGCCAGGACCAGATCACCACCTACCGTGACGTCTGGTGGTTGTAGATCATCAGGTTTCCCTTGGCTGTGCCGACGGCCAGGTAGGCGGAGCTGCGGGACCAGATGAGCGAGCTGAGCGGGTCCCGCAGGCCAGAGTCCAGCTGGCGGACGCGCGTCTTAGTGCTGTAGTTGGCGTCCCACAGGATGATGGCAGAGTTCTTCTCGTTGATGACGGCCAGGATGTCGCCGTTCATGTCCCAGCCGAAGCCGGTGCAGTTCCTGTCGTGTCCGCGGGACAGACAGGGGCGGCAGGTCAGAACGCCGACAGGAGTAGAGTGACTGTGCAACAGCAGACGGCGGTCACTTCGCCGCCTTCTCCCACATGCTTAATCACATAGATGACCAGTCTGAATATCAATACAATACAATACACAATACGGGAATAAGGCGCTAGGCCTGTAGGACCCGATCCAACCTATCTGTCTTGGTGGGTGACTCTGCTTCAGCAGTCTTGAATGGGAACGGCGAACATCAACGGTGCCCAGTGTTTATCCAGCCTGGCCTTGAATTGGTTGACTGTTTCGGCAGCGACTACGCTCAACGGCAGCGAGTTCCAGCAAATATCTGACGTCAAAATGATGAATGAGCTATGAAGTGACGTTGAGATCATGTGTTGACATGAGTGACGGTTCTCGGGCGGACCGACTGCATTTGCTTATTTTGTCGCCAGTTCACAAGCTTCAGTCTATTTATTTATATTTATCGGTGAGAAAACACGTCTAAAATGCAGCGACAAGGACACTGTCGCTTCACTCCAAGGCTGTAGTCGGAAGTTTACATTAGTGAGCGTACGCCCTCCCCTGTTCCTGGCATCGATTTGCTCAACTAAATATCGCACTAGCGTCCTGCACTTCCTATTACAGCAACAGACGACGACCTGGCGACCTCGTATAACTCCCATGCCCTTGTATCCCTACATGACGGCGGTGAGATGGCAGCGAGGAGGCACCGCACCGGCTTCACGGAACGCACACATAGACGCCTACTAACCCGGGCAGTGCAATCTGGTCGACCATGGTGCCCATGCGGTCGTAGATGTTGACCAGCTGGTTGTAGCCGGTGGTGGCCATGTAGGTGCCGTGACGACGCTGCCACGCGAAGAAGATGCCGCCCGGACCGTGCGGGTTGTGCAGCGTGTACAGTCGCTGTGGACAGACAATCACGAGAGAGTGAGCAGACGCCACAAACAGGTAATACACGGAGACGGTGCACATACGGTGCAATAAACAATACACAGATGCTTTATAATTTTTAGCCAAGTATCACTGAGACGGGTAGATCAGACACACGTTTTCTTCGGCTCATAAGAGAGAATACCTTGGTGGAAGAATGGTTTACGCGAGTCGCACATCAGTGGCGGAAAATCTAGATTCGACGTTTGGGGAAACAAAATTCGCTCCGCGTTTCGTCGACGAAAAGTTGCTGAGCGGGGTGGGAGGGGATAGGGTCGGGTCTTACGCCAAATCCCGATTGTTATTTAGTGTAATTGTTTGCTCAGGGGCCAGGCTAAGCCCGTGCCCCCCCCTCCTTGCTTTACGTCCGTAACCAGGGAAGTAGAACGTCACGAAACGTGGGGGCCAGTTGAACTTTTGAATCTCGTCTTTACAGAACACAACCAATTTATTATTGTCTTCTCCAATTTTGGCTTTTTCTCGTTCTGAAGGAACCTTTAGACCATCACTTTTTTCAAGCAAAATACAATATTATAACACCAAAATTGACCGAAAATTGAGGGGCTGGCGGAGTGTACCCCCAGCCCCTATGTTCCTCGCCTATGCTCTGATCTTCCCTCCTAATGAAAAGAGTGATGACGAATTGAACAGCGCTGCCGCAACTCGCCGCCTCCCTCTCTAAAAACCGAGGGCTCATACCTACATATAACTACCGAAAAAACAACCATTGCCAAGATAAGACGTCGCTATCCTCCATCCCAAGTGTGTCCGATGGACATGTGTCTCCATAAGAAGATTCCCGAAACCGTGGCGACCGACCACTGTTGAGCGGGGCGGGGGGGGGGTAAATCACGACTTACCGGTACAAAATCACAACCAGCCGGATCAATTGAAGGATGGGCAGAAACAATAAAGTTTGACCACTGATATTTCGTTAGGGGGGGGGGGTTAATTGCCCATTTTGGCCAACCGTATAAGATCCGCCACTGTTTCTACCACAAGGCACCCATGCCAGAGATAAGACGTCCTATCATTTGTTCAATCTCGATGACATGTGTACGCGTAGTTCCGAAATCATGGCGTCGCCACTATTGAGCGGAGAGTGTAAATCAAGATTTCCCGGGACAAAAATGGCCAGCCTCCCGGAACGGGTTTGGGAGCGGGCAAAAACATACGTTTGCCTACCGATATTTCCTTTAGGAGGGGCAATTGCTCCATTTTGTCCAACCGTAGATCCGCCACTGCGCACGACGTCGTGAATAGGAGTCCCAGTTACAGGCCGCCTCCGGTTCCCAGGGAGGGGTGTGTGTCGGGGGAGGGGGTCAGGGGGGTCAGGGGGGGGGGGGCACGGATGACACTGCTGACCAATTATCGGCAGCGGTCACCAGACTGTCGTCACCGTCCCAGCCCCGTCATCAGCTGTGTTATCAGCGGCCTTATCAGTGGTCATCAGCGGCATCAGCGGTCTTATCGGTGGTCATCAGCGACCTGATCAGCGGGGTCTTATCAAGCCGGTTTATCAGCGGTCTTATCAGCGTCTTATCAGCGGTTTATCACGGCCTTTATCAGCGCGCTATCAGCGCCTTATCAGCGCGCTTATCAAGCGGTCTTTATCAGGCGGTCTTACAGCGGTCTTATCAGCGGTCTTATCAGCGGTCTTATCAGCGGTCTTATCAGCGGTCTTATCAGCGGCCTTATCAGCGGCGCTATCAGGCGTTGCTTCATCAGCGGGCCTTATCAGCGTCTTATCAGCGGGTCTTATCAGCGTCTTATCAGCGGTTCTTACCAGCGGTTCTTATCAGCGCCTTAGCAGCCGGTACTATAGCAGCTTATCAGGCGTCTTATCAGCGGCCTTGCAGCGTACTATCAGCGGTCTTATCAGCGGTTTCTTTATCAGCGGCCTTAGCAGCGGTACTATCAGCCATCCTTATCAGCGGTCATCAGCGGTATCAGCGGCCTTATCGCGTCTCATCAGCAGCTTTATCAGCGGCATCAGCGGTCTTATCAGTGGCCTTATCAGCTGTCATCAGCTGCATCATCGGTCTTATCCGTGGTCATCAGCGACGTCATCGGTGGTGATCAGCGACCTGATCAGCAGCCTTATCAGCAGTCTGATCAGCCGCCAATAGGTGTACGTGTAGAGTACGTCAGTGTAGAGTACGTCTGCGTGCCTCACCCTGGTTATCACACATGCAGGCGACACACAGATAAACCGATACACTGGGGCACCTTGAACGCGTGAAACCGATACACTGGGGGCACCTGTTACGCGTGAAAGCGATACACTGAAGGTATCGCTTTCACGTTCCGCAGGTAGTCGAAAGCAACTGTCGAATCGCCTGCTCACTCAGTCATATTGTGCGATTGTGTTTGTGAAAGGCTGTATGCGTCAAACGTGAATGCTCAGGTTAAACGGTCCCCGTTATAAGTGCTGGAAGTGGTTTTGAACATTTCATTTATATATTTGTTAAATTTTATGTATTTAATTTACCCATTTATTTCTTCAAGAATCGCCGACAGGGAATGACCCATTCATGGATGAAGTCAAAGTTTAAAACGAAACGTTTCATTTGGTTCACGTTAAATAAACATGACATAACAAACATGACCTGACATGACATGAACATTGACCGGTCCAGCGGTCTGCCAACGGCTAACCTAGGCCGTGTCGCTGCCGGTAGTGATGATCCGATCCAGTCGACCACACGGGAGGCACTGGGCGCTGGCGGATCCAACATCAGCGGGCTGGCTTCCAAGGCGGCCGCTGTCCTCCCCTCCTCCTTTCCCCTATCATTCGACTAGCCCAGGGCCAGGACACCAGCCAGCCAATTATGCGCCAGCCAATTATGCGCTGCGCGGCCAGCCCCATGGTATCGGTTCACATTGCTTTGGTCGATCATGACTAGTGTGCCGTTGATCGGGTCTCATAGATCGCTTGTCGGGACGTGGAACTAAGTAAATAAGCTACTAAGCGTCATTCTTTCTCCTCGGTCACGGAAGCATCGCCTAGCATTCCGATGAATGCGCTTGTTGGTGTCAAACCGACATTGGAATTCCAATATTATAATTTGACAATGAGGAAAAAACAGTGCTAAAATTTGAAGTGCATGTGACGGGGGCCACCAATGGGAACTGCGGGAACTGTCAAGGAACTGCGTTCACACATACGAGGTACGTTCATCGTGAGACCAGAATACGAGTACATACACCCCACGGGTAGGGGTTTGTTGTGCCGCCGGCCATGACAAGGCCAGGTGGTACGTAGTGGTCGCCATGGAGACGGGTATAAACACAGACGGGGGAGGGGAGGGCACTGCACTGCCCCGGTGCAGTGTACGGATCAGGCGTCCAGTCCCAACTCACCTTGTCCATTGCCATGTCTAGACAGTACGGATCGCAGAGATATCACCGACACTGCACTGCTCACACACACACACACACACACACAAACACAACGCTCGTCCCGCACCGCCCGACCGGCCGTCCGGCACCTTTCCAACTGTGGAATGCCGTCCACGCCGCCCCCGCCCGCCGACCGGCCGGTGGATCGATCGATGGAGAGTGCGGGATCGAATCCCAGGAACTGCGGTCATTTTCGCGCTACCGAGCGGAATATTGATTGTGGTGCGGCGTATACACATACAGGCATACTCACTGGCGGATCTAGAACGGCAGTTTGTGGCGTCATAGGGGGAGGGGCAACAACACAAAAAACATCGTATTTCGCTTCCTTATGCATTGCTAGACGTTTTAAAATAATATTTCCTTAGTCAAAGTTGCGCAGATGTCCTACATCAGGAAATGTGTAAATTTGCGCCAATTTCAGACGGCTGAGAGGGCATTTGCCCCTGATGCCCCCCCCCCCTGGATCCGCCAGTGGGCATACTGAGCTCGACGACGTACACGGTGAATGTAGGCGGGAAGGCCAGTCTTCAACCGACATGGCCAGGCGAACAGGAGCGGTTAGCCAAGCTCACATAGCCAGCGATGTACTGCCTCTGTGCGGTGTGTTACACTAATGTCGTTTCGTTAGAAATGTGATGTGCAGTGTGCATTCAATAACTGAATCATGAGAGTGCCACGAGCACGTTACCACTGTTACACGGCGAGTAATACTGCGCGGTTAATGAATAGAAACCTACTGCTGCTTGGTGTTGTTTATCATCGTCCTTTCCGCCTTTGTCCTTGCCCTTGGCGGTCTTCGCAGCAGCGTCCGCCTTGGCCACGGCCGGGACCGCCTGTCGTTTTATCGAGCCGGGCCAGCAGTACAGGTTACCTGTGGAGAGGCGTGGGAGGAGAGGATAGGAGCGATAGGGCAGGACTGGGCTCGGGATCTGGGCCGAGACCAGGACCAAGCTAGGTTCAAATGGTGCATAACAGAGTGCGTAACTGGAGCAGACTGGACACTGGATGGTGCTCATGTTCGGGATCGAAACAGGGACTGGGATGGTTGGAAGCAACGGCAGTCCCTTACACAAGCACACCACCTGAACCGTCATCAAGACGTGTACTGTGTGTAGAGAGACCCACCCTGGCAGCAGCTGTGTAGTGTGTAGCCTCTGCATGGGCGGCGGACTGACCTTGTGTGGTACTCCGGTGATGAACTGACCTTGTGCGGTACTCAGGTGATGGACTGACCTTGTGCGGTACTCCGGTGATGGACTGACCTTGTTGCGGTACTCAGGTGATGGACTGACCTTGTGCAGAGGACACTCAGGTGATGAACTGACCTTGTGCAGAGGACACTGCCAGCATCTCGCCGTCGTCCGACCAGCAGAGATCTGTCAGCATCGCACTCCTCGCCCTTCACCTCCAGATTTCCGACCGTCTCCCGCGGGTCCTTCTATGTTGTGAATACGAATACTGGCGATACAGGGATGATGAATTAGTCACAGGGCAGAATGGATCGAGATAGGACAATGGTGGGAGCCATGGATAAATGAGATTGTTTGGAGAAATAGGAAGTGACCCTTACACGCGTTTATAAATGATGTGGTCTCAAAATAATTGACAGCTGTTACAGAAGACTGAAATGTCCCGTCAATATCTCGAGAAGATTCATGGACATGAATGACTTCATGGAATGAAAACGCGCATATCACGCATACGACAAAACTCCTAATGCCTCTAATGCCTCCGGCTACCTTAATTCCAAAGTCGGTTAACATAATATGCATCCTCGTTTCGAGATCGTTGTCCAGATCGCTGGCCAACACCGACAGCGGTGCCGCTGATGCTGCCGCAGAGACCGAGTTTGCGTGCAGACGGCGATGCCGGTCAGGTCTGACGTGCGATAGTCGCGCACCTGGAACAGCTCCGTGCCCATGTTGGAAGGGTTGGTGGAGACAATGCTGAAGTATCCCTTGGAGAAGCCGAGCATCAGCAGACCACGAGTCAGCCTGACGTCAGAGAGCGGCTGACGTCATCAGCAGACCACGAGTCAGCCTGACGTCAGAAGCGGCTGACGTCATCAGCAGACCACGTGTCAGCCTGACGTCAGAGGTGGCTGACGTCATCAGCAGACCCGTATCAGCCTGACGTCAGAGAGCGGCGGTCATCAGCAGACCACGTGTCAGGCCTGACGTCAGAAGAGGGGCTGACGTCATCAGCAGACCCACGAGTCAGCCTACGGTCAGAGAGTGGCTGACCAGTCAGCAGACCACTCGTGTCAGCCTCGACGTCAGAGAGTGGCTGACTCATAGCAGACCACGAGTCAGGCCTGACTGCAGAGAGCGGCTGACGTCATCAGCAGGACCACGGGTCAGCCTGACGTCCAGAGAGCGCTGACGTCATCAGCAGACCCGGATTCCAGCCTGACTCAAGAGCGGCTGACTCATCAGCGACCACGTGTCAGCCTGACGTCAGAGAGCGGGCTGACGTCATCAGCAGACCACGTGTCAGCCTGACGTCAGAGAGTGGCTGACGTTCATCAGCAGACCACGAGTCAGCCTGACGTCAGAGAGCGGGCTGACGTCATCAGCAGACCACGTGTCAGCCTTGACTCAGAGAGTGGCTGACTCATCAGCAGACCACGTGTCCAGCCTGACTCAGAAGCTGGCTGACCGTCATCAGAGACCACGAGTTCAGCTTGACGTCAGAGAGCGGCTACGTACATCAGCAGAGCATCGAGTTCAGGCTGACGTCAGGAGAGTGGCTGACGTCGATCAGCAGACCACGTGTCAGCCTGACGTCAGAGAGGCGGCTGAACGGTCATCAGCAGACACGAGTCAGCTGACGTCATGAGAGCGGCTGACTCATCAGCAGACCACGGAGTCAGCCTGGATCGTCAGAGGAGCGGCTGACTTCATCAGCAGACACGAGTCAGCCTGACGTTCAGAAGCGGCTGACGTGCATCAGCATACACGAGTCAGCCTGACGTCAGAGACGGCTGACGTCAATCAGCAGGACCACGATCAGCCTGACCGTCAGAGAGCGGCTGACGTCATCAGCAGACCACGAGTCAGCCTGACGTCAGAGAGCGGCTGACGCATCACAGACCACGTGTCAGCCTACGTGCGAGAGGAGTGGCTTGACGTATCAGCAGACCACGAGTCAGCCTGACGTCAGAGAGTGGCTGACGCGTCATTATTTTTCATCCGGCTTACTTAAACTGGGATTACGCGGTTTATTTGATAATTGGATTGAATAGTACAAATTCGTATAATTTGTGTGAAACAAATTTTGCATAACTCTGTCTCAACCATTCCAATTTATTAATACAGCCGGATTTATGCCGATTTTGTTTTCCTGTCGTGGCAGCTTAACGTTTACAATATAACTAAGGAACATTTAGGCAATTGGTAAATGCAAATTTAAACCTGTAGATGTGATGTCACAGTGTCGAGGTCATGTACTAGTGGACTAGGCCCGAGGCCGTACCATTTCAGGTCGACGATGTCGCCATAGCGCTCAGAGAACGTCAGCTCTACCGGGCCATCCTTCCTGTTCACGTTCAGCACAAACACCGCCTTCGTGTCGAGGAGCAGCGTCAACTGAAACACAAACACAACGGCACTGGACCACAAACATCGCCTTCGTGTCGAACAGCAGCGTCAACTAAAACACAAACACCGCGTCAAAGGGAGTGTGCCTTCTCTTTTGGAATGACAAATATATTTGTATTACGGTAAGAAGCTAACGGTTTGGTTATTAGATACGATCAAGTTCACGTATGTAGCCCGTTTAGTTGAATGTTTACCTATATTCTGTTTTGCATATTGCTTTGTTTCGAATTTCGATATCCATAAACGATCGCAAGTATAAACACAGTAAAGAAGATGTTATCTAGAATGGCGCACCTAAGACAATAGACTTCCCATACGAGCAATGTAGAATGACCACCGAGGCTCTGTTCGGCAACTGATATCAGCACGCACGAGCTGCTTTCTATTGGTCAGCGCTAACGATATATGCTAGCGGTGTAATCGTTAGGGCAATGCTTCTAGTAGCGAGAGCCTCTCTGGTGCCTGCCGATAGCCTGCCTAAGGCCGAAAATACTGATTTTGCCACCATTGGAATATCTCGGCAGCTAGAGTAAATCTGGAGAAATAAAGTAAGGGCTAAATTCATAAAAAAATATATTATTAAGACTAGTGTCACTGCCAGCAACTCCACATGAGCGATGTGAGTAGGCACACTCCCTTCAACTGAAACATAAACACGCACGATAAAAGTGCGTGTTTATGTTTTGAAACGCACGATAAAAGTTCGTTTACACAACGATCGATAAAAGCCCGTTGCACAACGATCTGCCTTGGAAGCTTTCTTAAATGGAATGTTTCACCTCGTATTGGGTTTGAACTGAGATAGACGTTATCATGGGCCGTTATTGAAGCATAAATTCCTCAAACCATTTTCCCAAACCTTAACCGTTGTTAAACAATTTAATTTTGCATTTGCAAAAGGGGTCTAGGCAAGTCCCGCCGCTGATTGGCTGACAGCCTCTTCAATATTGCTGGTCCTCACTCCTTGGAGAAAAACGACTTGTATGTCTCGAATCTTGGCTGAATTACCCGCTCCGAGAACGATATCACAACACTTAATTGTATTTAAGTCGCCATAATTGTCTGACAAGATTGTACCATTTCTCTATTGCTCTGCAGGTATAGCCCAATAATGACGTCATTGTCACAAACTTACAAATATAAAGTTAAGTGACTTTTCGAGAAACACATACCCATCACCATCGTTTTCAGCAGCACTTCATGTTTTTACTACAACCGGCGTAAATTTGACAACTTTCAGAAAGAAGCTGCCATCCAACTACCATCTCGGGAGCCACCTGGTGTCGACCCACAGAAACTTCAGTCGGTTTCCCGCACGGTGCTTTGTGGAGTTCTCCTTCCTCTCTTCCTATCCCACACCCCTCCATCACCTGAAGATGGCCTTAATCCAGACGAAAATTCCGTGACACCTTACCTTACATGCCTCTTCCGTCTTCTCAAGGTCTGTTATACAATCTACATTCTTTACTTATAGGGCTTAAGGTCAAAATACGCAAGTATTCAAGAAATAACTTTCAGAAAGGTGAAACTTTCCCTTTAAAAAGCCCGTTCCACTTCCTTCTCCTTGCCTCACCAGCGAGTCCTTGCCGTTGTCGGCCCGTCCGTAGGCGATGTGGCTCGGCTTCAGTCTCACTTTGAGCTCGGCGAACGTCTGACCGTTCTCGTGACTCAGAGTAAGCGATAGGTCTTCAGCGCAGCAGGCCAGCTGGCCGTCCGGACTCCAGGCGCAGCCCGTGATGGCCGCCTTGTGCTTACCCTCCATACAGCCCGACCTGGTCAACAGCAGGGGGAGAGGGGGGGGGGTGTCAGGTGGTGAGATGAGAGGGGTGTGCTGATCCTCCCCCACATACACACACATACAGCCCGACCTAGCGGACAAGGGGTCGGGTGGTGGGGAGGGGAGGGATGTGACTACCCCATATAATCCGATCTAGGTCAGACGGAGGAGGCGGCATGGTGTCAGGTGCAGTGAGAAGGGGAGGGGGAGGAGCGCTGAGAGGTGGCTGGAGATGGGAGACGTAATAGGAGAAATCGCGCCAACGCGCCGCGGGAAAAGGAAATAGGTTAGAGGGAGTATGCGGAGAAGTCTTAACCAGAACTCGTTGCCAGTCATTCAAGGGAAAAAAATCGCACATTGTATTTTGCGAGTCAGTAACTCGCACTTTATTCATAGTTGAAATGCCAATATAGGAAAGAGCACAGGGCAGCGCTGTATTATTTATTTGTTTGCGGTTGAATTTTTTAACTTGTTCAAATTGTTCAAGTCTATCTAGCAAAAAATGGCTCCCTAATACATTTATTAAACGCACCATCGTGATAACAAAATTGATTTTAAGCACCACAATGTTCGAAGCCTAATGTGTGCTGACTCACTTTCCGTTGGCGTGGTTATACATCAGCACACTCCCTGCCTTGGAGCCGCAGGCGAGCAGCAGGGAGGTCTTGGACCAGGCCATGCAGGTCATCGGGTCAGTAAAGGCGGCTATCACCTCCTTCTTCTTACCCTGAAATGTGTGACGAACTCATGACGACTCTCATGAACACTGTACGATACTGAAGTCGATACGTGCTACACATGAAAAGTGTCTTGAATATCTCACAAGCACAATATTCCGTAGGTGCGTCAGAGTAAGTCATGCCGTGGAAACTTTGACCTCTCGTAAATCACGTATGTATTTTATAATATGAATGAGAGCTGTAAAACCAAGAAACCGCACAGTATCCAGCGGTGAGTTCAATACCGAAGTAATGGCATATAGTTAGCATCAGGGCGCTCGAGATGAAGGGAGTGTGCCTACTCACATTGGTCATGTGGAGTTGTTGACACTAGTATGTAGAACATATTTTTCCTGTAATTTAGCCTGTACGTTTCATGTTCCCCAGAATCAACTTTAGTTTGGCTCGAGGATATTCCAAAGTGCGCGCATTCACGATAGTGCGGCCAGTAGAGTTAATTATCAAGTAGTCGCCAGAGAGCTTTTCGCAGCTAGAAGATTCTGCTCTTAAATACGAACGCTAGCATAGTATTGGTTAGTCTGGCCATGCGCCATTTGGTACACACTTCGCCTACTCTGTTTAATGTTGTGCGATCGTTTATGAGTGTTGTGAAACAAAACAAATGCAAAACAGTAAATATATAGATAAAAATAAACTAAAGGGGCTCCAGACGTGAATTTTATCGTAACTCCAATAATTCAAAGCAATTAGCTTCTTCCGCGTATAGAAAATATATTTGTACATTTCAAAAGAATGTGAGGCCCTCCTTGTAAGCAAAACGTGTATTTGTCAAAGATCGTGCGGTCCAATGCCCGCACCAGAATTGTAACTGACTAGCGTTCAGGTCATGAATTCGACTATTCGGTGATGTCAGATTACCAATGAGTCAGATATTTTTGGATGAGTCATGAGTTTTAAGTTCGACTCAATTTTTAAAAGCGAGAATTGAGTCAGGAGTCGAGTTCGATTCAATCTGTTTGAACATAACGCTGAGGTTCAAGAGTTTAAGTCGGTTCTTCGGTTGTGATCAGACTTGAAGTCCGACTCAAACAAATGTGAGTCGAATTGCACAAGGGACATAGCTATGGAGGCATTGGGTCACCTGTAGCAAACCAATTTACAAACTAGATAAAAAAAAACTGACAGCCGACCTTAACGCCCCCCCCCCCCACACGGTCACAATCAAGTAATAATTAAATTTGTGATGAGTCAAATTGAGTCGACTCAAATGCATTTTTGAGTCGAGTCGAATCAAATTGTTAAAACTGCTCTTGAGTCAAGAGCCGAGTAGATTCATTTTTCATTAACAGCTCTTGAGTCAGGAGTCGAGTCGATTCATTTTTTGTTAACAGCACTTGAGTCAAGAGTCGAGTCAGTTGTTTGGCTGTTGAGTCAGACTTGAGTAGACTAAAAAAATGTGGGTCGTTACAAGTCTGATGCCGACAGCTGTCATTTAGGACCTTGCGTTTCTTCTTACTCATTTGGCCTCTTACCAGACTATGAACACTGAAGGCATACTGCCATCGACTCGTAATGTTTTTAATTAGATCCCGGACAGATTATATAGGCCGGTCGTTGGTCTGATGGGCCGGCTATTAGTGCCGCCCCCAGCCGTTCCCGCCCCTCAGCGTGTCGGCTGAGCCAGTAACACCAGGTTACCAGCCCGCGCAGGAGGATTGAGGTTTGTAGCTTGAAGGGTCCCTGGACACGTGGTAGAGACGGTAAACTGGTGCTCAGTGATTAGCCATCGACCATCACGTAGTATAATTATTTTAACTCACCTTCAACATACTTTACATATACACAACCAATGCCCGTGTCTCTGTCCCTACAGCTTAGATAGAAGGGCGCTGGGCTAAAAAAAAAACACGGCCGTCACCAAACGCTCGAATCGTTTACCTGCTTGTAATTTCGGCCAAGGCTACTATAGATAAGACACGCCACCGGCGCTGTCCCTTATCCCACGCCGTACAGGAGCTTGACGCCACCTTCGCCGTGGCGGGGGATGGGGATGCTTCGACGCCCCCTCGAACTCGGCTCATATGAGACCTAGACATAACCGAAAACACCGTTTGGAAGCTTGTCAAAAGGCATTGTGAAACCGTTTATTTTTTCAGATCAATACTAGGGTCACCAGAGGTCATCAAAGGTCAGATTTTCCAGATTTAGGACTTCGCTACAGATATCCCCCCTCCCAATCTCAGTAATTATGATAGCTAGGAACAAACAAAAAACAAAATTAATCAAAAGTTATTGCAATTTGCAATAGCCAGTATCTCCTTAAATTTGAGCTCAGATCAATAGTATAGGCTCCAGATGTCATCGAAGGTCAAAAAGGTTATTTTTTGCCAACATTATTTTCACAAGTAATTGTTAACATAATTAAGATACGTCAATACATTTAACGCCATTATGATTGTCTTGTTAAGGCGCTTTGGATCGTGTATATGATGACCAGGTTAGGTCAACCTAAAAAATTGATCTCAGGTCAAGGTCAAGTGGTAACCCAATTAGATCATGCTGCACATGAGCAAACATGTCTCGACGAGACAAACATATTGGTGCCGGTTTCACTTCTCTATTTTGATTATATCGAGAGTTATTGTCAAAAAAATGTTGGCGACCTCGGATGACCTCGGCTGACCCTGTTGGGGTTCCTGGAAAAAGACTGCATCTGGGTCTTCAAGAATGGACTATAATAACATGTTACAGAAGGAATCGGGTTAATATCATCCGTATCAACATTTGAAAAAAAAATCCCGTTGACTTATAATGGGGAATTCAAGAAATTGACCTGACCTTTGGTCACCAATATCAAAAGTCTGAGATAAACAAATTGTGGGTACTTACGTTCTTATGAAATATTGTAAGTACGAAAATATTGAAAGTACGAAAATCGATAAAAAATCGGAGTCTAAGAATATTTGGGCACATAAAACTCTCTCGACTTCATTCACCATTCAATAAAAATTGTTAAATTGTATGATCCGGGACGGGACCTGCACACCAAGTTCTGCTTAGCGTGATACCTGATCTCAGGACTCAGGAGCCTATCTCATCAAAATATTTCGATTAACTTAAATGCATCTACCATTTATATTCCTTTTCTCTGAGAACGTAACCGAAGAAAATGGCAAGCAACGGAATCATGAGGGCGCGTGAAAATTCTTCTCAGCTACCAACAATGACTAAGTCAGGTGCGACTTAAGATAGTAGTGATTTGTGCCGCAGACAAGGGGCACGTTCTGTCACTTATTTTTGCTAATGTGGCCTGGCGGGCCACTTCGAGAGTTGGTGATTGATAGCCCTTTCCCAATACTGTTAACATACATCAATAGCTTCAAACTCGTTTTAAGGAGTTCAGGTGGTATCTCAGTTTGTTTCGACGACCAGTGTCGATATGTGGCGATGACTCATTTGGCTAGAACCGGTCCCCATAATTCGTGGTGCACCGGTTATGTCACCTATGGGGGGCACATTCCTGTCAATTGATGGGGCACTTCGCTGTTATCACTGAACGGTCATTTTGTGGTGTCTCTGGCAGGGGGAAGAGAGGGTTTTCATTCAATCGCCACGCATCAATAGTGTGAAAATGACGGCTATGATACTGATCCTAACACTGCATTTTTTGCGTTTTCTTGGTTATTCCATGCACGGAATCGAGTCCCTGAGTACACATATTTATTTTTATTTTTGAACATTTTTTCCTTTTCATACATTAAAGACGCTATGAACATTAAAGCACTCAAAACGGCTTTTTGCAATAACAATTCGGTCGAATGACATGACTACAATGACCTTATCCCAAAAACATCAATTTTCGAATGTTTTGTCTTGGCCCCGCCCATATTTTGAACAAAAAATGCAATTTCGGGATTGCGAAATAGAAATGATTTTGTCACGAACGAATCGAATGGTGTTCTTGTCCCATCGAGAATCAAGCCTAGCGGTTCTTCCGAGATCTTCTGGGGGGCAGAATCTGCCCTCCGCAGGTTAACGTAATTCTGGCCGCTCGTTGAACTGCATCGGCACCACCCGATTCGTTTTACCGCTTGTAGTGTGTACCATATCTGTAAACAACAAGGCCAATCATTTTTAATGGTCCGTATAAGCGGATACGACTAGGAATCATGAACAGATTCAGTGAGAGAACCTGCCCCAGATTGGGTGACAGAACCTGCCCACTCGACACAGGCTACACTTTTTCGTTTTTTTTTCTGAAAACTTGGGAGAATGGGGCAGAATAACGCTCAGAACAATGTTCTCGACATTCCTATAACGGCCCATGACAAGATTCTAAGACACTATATCAATTATTCGAAATGGCCACAAACGAAATTTAGCTTACTTATAAAAAGTTTTGATTCTTTGTTACAAAAAAACTTTTCCAAATTGGACCAATCCGGTCGCAAGGCATGTGTTGCTTTGATAGTTACCGGCCACTGCAAGCACAAAGGAAACATATGTTACGTAACAACATTAATCCTGCGGTGGATAGTTCACGAAGGAAACCCGCTGACATAAATGTGCCCCGTGCAGAAACGTGCCCCTTCTCCCCTACTCCGGTCCGCAGCATACAAGCCAGTCCACCCTGACCAAAACCCCAGATTGTCTTGGTAGAGCGGCGGCGAACTCGGATCTCTCAGGGAACCTGACGGAATAACTGTATGCCGGGGAAAAAGTTACGTCAAGTGGTCCGAGCGAGCCACAAATCTGCTACGCTGCGTGCTTAGGAACTTATCGCGTTTTACATTGAAATTGCAGCGGTCTCCCCAGCAGCAACGCCGACGGACACCGTCTCGCCTACATTATGTCCCAACAGTGTCCCCGCAGTGCGTCCCGTGGCTCGCTCTATCGCTTGGAAAGGCCGTCTAAGTTTTACTGAAACGCAGGGGCGTAGGCACTCATTTGAAGTTGGGGGGGGGGGAAATTATTTTTAAAAATATATATTGGTCAATTTTGATTAAAAAAAAATCGTTCTTTTGACAATTTTGGGGTTAAAAAGCTTTTTCAAATCCGAGATAGACATTTTGAAGAACTTGTCATTTCACGTGTTTTAACGTTTTTTATTTGCAATTTGCCTCGAAACAAATTTTTCTCCGATTTTCCCAATATTTAGCTATTTTCGACCAAAAATGCTATGTACCTACTGACGTCACTAAAATCGGTATAGTACAACGCAACTGCTAAATTTTTGCATAGATAACGTAAAATTGATGTACGCGAAGGTATACCAAGTTTTGCATCGATATCTGAAACGTTTCGGAAGTTATTAAGGAAAAACCGATGGGGGATCGGATCCAACCCGTCCCCAGGTGGTCGTGGGGTATGCCTCGTAGTTTTGGATCAAGTATTGACCAACAAAGTTGGGGGGGGGGGGCGTTGCCCCCCCCGCTCAAAAAAAGTTCAGGGGCAGTTGCCCCCCCCCCCACGCCACCGGCTCCTACGCCTATGCTTAAACGCTACACTTACCGCGTTTTTTTAATGAAATGGGTAATTGATATCACGTAATAATGCAACTATTTAGAGTATGTCGATTTTTGGATGAAGATCTAACAACAGCGACCGGCCTGCCGTAGACAGATCACGCCACTGTCGTATATTCGTCATTGCCCGGCAGCTGTGAACCGTCGCACCCGATTGCCACACCTGACACCACCCAGTCACCCAGATATGGTGAACCTGCGCAGTACAGGCGGTACACAGGCGACCGGTCACCACACCGCCCACCGGCGCCCGGTCACCCAGATATGGTGAACCTGCGCGGACCTGCACATTGTGGGTCAATGAGAAGGCTGAAGGGTGAAGAGCACTTGATAATGCGAATTTGTAAGAAGTCGCACGAGGAAAAACTAGCGCAAGTCTAGATAAGTCATGTGAATAAGTGAAAGCATGGCCAAACTGAATGATTTGAAAAAATCAAAAGCTGAATGATTAATGATCATGAATGAACTGAAAAACTGAATGATTCAAACTCAATTGATTTTTTAAAAGAAAGTTTTCACATCAAATAGTTATCTAATAGCTTGATCTAAACACCAAAAATCTATGACATAGCTTGACCGCTGCAGTGGGCTCAGCTTGAGTACCTACTGACCTTCATGCAGTCAAAGAGGGTAACCACGGGCGCCACGTCGTTCAGGGCGGCCAGAGCCGACCCGTCCTTACTCCACTCCAGGCTCTCGCACGAGCTGTAAAGACGAGCGACGCCACCGACTGTCATATACGGTCCAGATGAAATGACAGAGTGGCGGGACGGCTATTTTATGGTGCGGAACTTCTTCACACAGTAACGTAGAAAACCATGGGTTTGGATTTTGGGTAGTGTGAACTGCGGAAGCAGCAGAACTTCAGCCAACACAAATTAGACGTTATACAATGTTTTGTCTCTGGCTGTGACGTTCGCGACTGACCCCTTGAGCTTGAGCGTGTCGTTAACGGTGCCGTCCTTGTTGTAAATGGAGACGCGGGTGTCCCCGCCGCCGACGGCCAGCAGCGCGTTGCCCTTGGCGGCCGGCCTGCCAAACCCAGAGCAGCGGACCGGGCGGGCCATTCGGAGTCTTCAGCTCAAACACCGTCTGAGGAGAGAGGTGTCCGCGGTCAGTCGGCACTCGGCAGTCCAGCGTCAGCCGCGGCGACATCCCTTAGTTCAAACACCGTCAGTGGAGGGAAGACAAGCGCCGATCCAGCAGGACCTGCTTTGAGCCCGGTGGAATATATAATTGCGTAGGTAGGTATGTACCTATCCCTTCAAGAGAGAAAAAAAAACGGGGTTAAGATAGGGTCATTATGTACCTCTCACCTGGTTGAACCTTTCGCAGATAAGTAACCAGTGACGGACATTCAAATTTAATTTGGTTAAGTGATGTAGTTTAAATTCACGATGAAAATGGGCAAAACATACGCCACGAAATTAATAAAGGCCACGAGAAGGGATCTTAAACTTGTCAACTTCCACTTCATGAACCGCTCGGAAGAAATTACGGCCAATCTGGCCCAATTTTGGTAAACACCGTTTAATACATAACCACAACATGCAAAATCATTGAAAAGAATGACTACTAGGATGATAAGTGCAGATATTACCTGGTTCAGCTTATTCTCATTTTTCTGCCCCTTTCCAATATGAGCGGCATTGCCAATCAGCTTTGTTAAATTACCCAACATTGTTTACTGCTGGCTTTTAAATGACAACAAACTAAAACTTTTCCACGTTTCACTTCAAAAAGGAAATTCCTGTGAAAGTAAAAAGGCTGTCAATGTCAATGCAAATTTCGCGACACTTGAAAGCCCATGCGAAAGTAGGTAATCCGTCACTGGCGGATCTAGGGGTGGCATCAGGGGCAAATGCCCCCCCCAAAAAAAACGTCTGAAATCGGCACAAGTTTACACATTTCCTGATATAGAAGGAGATCTACGCCACTGGCGGATCCAGAGCGGCGCCGCCTCCCCCAGGCGCCCGGGTCGCGGGGTCGAGCCGTGCTTTGGCCTCCCCAAGTCGGGGAGGTTTGAGAGGAGGCCAAAACACCAAAGGAGGCCCTGCGACCCGGGCGCCTGGGGGGAGGCGGCGCCCCTCTGCAGCCCCCTCTGGATCCGCCCCAGATCTACGCAACTTTTACTGAGAAAAGTTTATTTTAAAACGTCTAGCAATGCATAAGGGAGCGAAATCCGAAGAGTTCATTTAATTTTGGTTAACTTTTTCATGGCGCCAACAACTAAATCCTAGATCCGCCAATGTAATCCGTAGAAGAGCAAGATTAAAACATTAGATAACACAAACAAAGGCAACATGTTTTGACATTGTTCATGTATAATGCAACTTTATTTTGTTGTCACAACAATATTAAACGCAAAACACGAAACCGTCTCCATTCAATATTCATCCAATGCCATCTATCCTTTCCACGTTTTGCATTTGTTTTGTTTTGTTTTTATTGTTTGTATTTCGCGCGCCTCAATATGTCACAAGTCAGCTTTGCAAAATTGCAGGAAATTTTAACAACTTCACTGGAGTCGAGTTTTATTCTTTTATTATTTATTGCAGACTATTAAAATTGGAGAATTGAAATCATTTTGCTATAAAATGTATCGAAACAAAACTCAATTCAACGTTTAACAGATGCCAATATGTGACGGTTGCACTCGATTCGAGTGCAACCGTCACAAGCCAACCATACTCATCAACCATATGTCTAAATTTAAGTACTTCTCAGAAATAAGATTCCACCTAAGACATGTATGACAAATATTTGTTTACAAAATAAACATTAGTTCATAGCAACTTAGAAGCATTTACATTATACTAATAGAATAAGTAATACTCAACAAATTGTAAAGGATTGCAGTGCTTTAGCATCTTTTTATGACGTCATGGCATGACACAATATGACGCACATATTTGTATGATGCAGTGTTTTAGTGCCTGGTATCGTGCCTATCTCTAGGCCTTGGCTTATCTGGAAATCTTCCCCGCGTCGCCGTCGGTGTGTTCCAGTTCCCGCCGTCGTGTTCCCCTTCCCGCAATAAGTATTGTGCCTGGGCGCGGCTGAACCTCGTTTCCATAGGTAAGAACCGAATTTGAATACTGCAAGGCTTCGCATCGGTCATTTCAGGAGAAGGTATGTTACGGACAAGGGCGCCGCTACCTTCCGGAAGTTGGGGGACACGGAGGCATTCTGGTTAATTATTTTCATGCAACGCCCATAGTGATCGCAATAGGCGTAAAGCAAAAACCCGAAAATGTTGGGGGCCAGTTGCCTCCCCTGCCCCCCTCGGCTATTACGCCTATGAGAACAGTTGTAGGTCCAAAAAATATATGAATTAAAGCGTAAATTTGTTCATGCAAAATGGGTGGAGCTTGTCATAGGCACTTCCTAAGGATACAAATTGATGATTGTTGGCATTTCACTTTAAACACCTAGTCCCATCCGAAAATGTCCGATCTAAAAAATAATCACACCATGTGATGCGCAACTCAACTGTTGACTATCCGCCTCATTCACAACTAAAACTGTTAATGTCAAGAGTGATAGTTGAGTTGAGAGTGATACTATATCAACAGGCTTGTGTCCATCTGATAAGTGTATTCTTTAGAATTATAAGTTAAGTCAAACAGATCACCTGTAAAGACAAGGCGTCAGCAACGGCTGAACATGCAACACGTGCAGACACCCCATGCAGTGCAAGCTCTGTACATGCGCATGCGTGCCACACACATGCATCTCACATTAACATAAGTTTTGTGGTTTGTTTTTGGGAAAGATCTAAGATGCCATGTCATGGTGACAAATTACTTCAAAATATGTTTGTAGTGTCCTGTATTTGATTCACGTTTCCTTAAACACAAAGTTTACTGAACCTCAAAGCTGTAATGAAAACTCTTGTCTTGCACAACCGCCATGACCACGCTCTGGGACACCGGAGCTGTTTTCACGATGTATGTTTATGCGGTTTACGTAAACCATAAACATGTTAAAGTAGTGACTGACCAATCAGCATCGGGTGAGCCCGATGCTGATTGGTCTAAACATGTTTATGGTTTACGTAAACCGCATAAACATGCATCGTGAACACGGCTCAGCCATGCCCGACACTGAACAAACCAAGCAGCCCCGGGGCGTGCCAGGTCACCTGACCAAGTCATTGTCTGGTGAATGTCAACTCTCACTATTGGTGGCTGCCACTAGATGGCGATAGTGGCACTGTGATACTTAGAGAGTCATGCGATGTTCCTATCCCATTCTAATGATAGATAACCTTTCTGTTGCAGTCATGCGCCTCAACATTGTAAACGTTAATACATCTTATAATACAAATTGTTTGTCAAACCTATCTATGTTGAGGTGCTGGCATCAGCAGCTTACTTACTCTTACTCTTGAGCCTTGATAGTCAATACTCTACAATGTTTTTGCTATTTTCTTAGGAAAACCTTTTTTAATTTTGTTATCTTTATTTTTGCTAAAGCAACATACAAAAGTTTATTGTTCTCTGACCTCAATTAACACATTTCTCAACATTGTATACACATTTGCTTTAAATATTCACCTATTTGTTACGTCTCACAATACTTAGACACTTCTGCTTTAATCTCGGTACATCAAAATGATTCAGGTGAGCCAAGGGATAACAAAATGACTTTTAAAAGCAATATATTGCATCAATTTCTGAAAATTATTGAACATATGGGTGGCTGAAACTTGGTATGAGCCACTACACAATGCACAGATTCATGTGCCATTCATCCCATCACTATTATCCAGTGCTTTATAATTGCTTTTAGGAAATAAGTCATTTTCCTAATACCATTTCCATTGGGCTGGATCAAAATATTGATGCATCACAAATTGATTATTTTTGGCCTAGACCAGCAACTGAGAACATTTTAAATCATAATTCCATGGGGAATAACATCACAGACAAGGGGAATTAAAATTAAAAAGCATCCCAAGCCAATATGGTGATGCTGTCACTTAAGGGGCAGTTCCAGTGCTCTTAACCAGAAGGGCTTTTCATCCTGCCGGTTTAGGCGCAGTGGAGTGGAGCTCGGAATTTAATAGACAGTGGAGATTTCTACTGTAAACAGCATGGGCAGTGTGTTACTAACTGATGTAAGTCAGTGTGTCACTAACTAATGTAAGTCAGTGTGTCACTAACTAATGTAAGTCAGTGTGTCACTATACTAATGTAACGTCCTAGTGGTCACTTAACTCAATGTAAGGTTCAGTGGTCACTAACTAATGTTGAGAGTCAGTGATATGTCACTAAACTAATGTAATCAGTGTGTCAACTAACTAATGTAAGTCAGTGTGTTCACTAACTACTGCTTAATGTCAGTTGTGTCATTCTAAACTAATTGTAATGCTCTTCAGTTGTGCTCACTAACTAAACTGATAAAGTGCAAGTGTTGTGTCACTAACTAATGTAAAGTCAGTTTGTCCACTAACTAACTGTAAGTCAGTGTCACTACTAATGTATAGTCAGTGTGTCAACTAACTAATGCAAGTCAGTGTGTCACTAACACTGTAAGTCAGTTGTGTCACTAACTAATGTAAGTCAGTGTGTCACTAACTAATGTAAGTCAGTGTGTCTACTAAACTAATGCAAAGCTCAGTGTGTCACTAACTAAATGCAAGTCCAGTTTGTGCTCACTAACTAATGTAAGTCAGTGTGTCACTAAACTAAATGTAAGCAGTTGTCACTAACTAATGTAAGTCAGTTGTCACTAACTAATGTAAGGTCAGTGTGTCACTAGACTAATGTATTAAGTCAGTGTGTCACTAACTAATGTAAGTCCAGTGTGCTCACTAACTAATGTAAGTCAGTTGTCACTAACTAATGTAAGCAGTTGTGTCACTCTTATCTGCCTCTTTTACGATGATGTTATTATTCATTATGTATCAGATATTTATTATAGAGCAATTAAAGAGCGCTGTTTTCTTTACCATCACGTTCCCTGCCAAGCCAATATTTCATATGTGGCCCCCAAACAACCCGGTAGCTAATCCGAACTCTACTAATGCAAGTCAGGTGTCAGCTAACTAAGCCTAACGTCAGTGTCTCGTCATAACTAATGTAAAGAGTCAGTCTCGTCCTGTCAGTATATGCCTAATGTACAAGTCAGTCGTAGTACATAGGACTAATGTAAGTCATGTAGTCTATAGTATCTCAAATTGTTAACGTACTCAGCTCTATTGTAGTCAGTGGTAACTAATGTTAAGCAGTGGTATGTTCAGTAACTATTGTAATGTCAGTGTGCGCAGAACGCAGCTGTCAACAACCTGAGCGTCTGTTCACGACCACCTGCGGTTCGGCGGTTACCAGCTGGCTCTAGCCACGCCCCTTTCCTCATGCGTCACCACGAGCAGGCGTCTCTTGAACACTGAACGCTGCACTGCGCAAATTTACATCACTTTGGTGATCCTGCGGTTCAGCGGTCGCTTCTTGCCAACCGCCGGAACCGCTGCCAACTGCAGCCGTGTGACGTCATACCTTTCGCCCATCCCCACTTTTAGTTACCCCCTCCCGCTCCCGGCTTCGGACCACTGCTGACCGCTGAACCGCAGGTCCGTGAACAGGCCTCTGAACTGTCCTCCACCAGCCTCAACTGCTCACCAAGTGATGGCAATTTCGCTCAACAGGTTGAGATTGGTGGAGGCTAATTTATTTTAGTTGTGGCATGACAAATACTTGTTGGGAAAATGAGGCCTCAGCCTAATCTGATGGAGGATGCTGTAACAGCCCGATAGATGCAAATTGTTGTTTAGCCTTCTGTCCTGATTTAGCACTTGGCATGGATATGTAATCCAAACAGGATTTTAGTCTTACTTGTGCAAACTATTCACCATAGGTATGCCAGGAATGGCTTTCAGCCCGTGGCAGTAACTGATGAGTTCTGTGTGATGGTAGATAATGTAGATTGCGATCACCGTTTACGACAGTGTCTTTCCGCGTGCGTAGTGTTCGTAACATGTCCGCCTCTAAACCAAGGATTTTAACAGCCATCCAGTCATCTAGAGACTGAGTTGTACGCAGCAGATTCCAGATCAACACAGCGCAACTTTGCGATTTAGCCCGCATAAAGTCCGGAAGCATGAGCTTCGGAATCCTAATTTGTTTTACCGATACCAATTGGAAATTGTCTGGTGTTTTTCTAAAATCATTATAGTTAATCTGTTATGTGCTTTAGCGCCCCCCAAAAAAAAAAAACAAAAGAAACCATACCCACACTTAGTTATTCGATTTGAAAGCCGTACGACACTGCAATTTGCGGTCAAAGAGGCGTCTTGCGCACATAGCCAGTGAGTGAGCTGGCAGAATGTGTGTTGTTATAAAACGTGAAAATTTCGGGACAATCGGAACTTGGATCCCCTAGCATTGCTCAATTAAGTTTTATAACACCTAACAGATATTTAATTGAAACTATTTCAGGGCTGATAACTTCCCGGATTACAAATCTCTGGTTTGGTCAACTTCGCATGTCAACAAAATAAATTTCGTCGCGTTTTTTTTTTGTATTTTAAGTAGAAAATCAAACAACGAAGGTTACGATTTGGTGAAATGAAACCTATATAGTCATACAAAAGTATAGGGGCACCATGATTTCTACCATTACATCATTGCAGTGATTTATTGGTGAAATAGAGTCCATGAAGTCTCTGCTCGGTGTTGTACAATTACGGTTATATACGGTGGTCACATCTATCAGGGACAAATTGTGATCGCCGACCTGGTTCGACCCCAGCTCTTTCAACTAAGATAACACACTCACTGCGTCGTCTATTTCCAGGCTCAGTATGTGGCAGCTGCTGTAGTTTGGCGCCCTCCTCTCGCTAAGAAGCCGCTCCTCCACTGCAGCAGGAGCCATGGCTGGCAGCCGGGCGCGGCATGTCTGCCACTGCATCCTCATGTGCCTGGCCATCTTGGCGTTTCGAGGCCTCGTGCGGCGCGCTGCGACTCTCCGACTTTGAGTACTTCGAGGTGAACCCGTGGGTGGAGTACGGGTACATCACCACGGTGATCCTGTACCTGCTGCGGCTCATCACCTTCCTCTCCCTGCCGCAGGTGAGTCGGCCGGCCGGGTGTGACGTCACTCGGCCAGCTTTCTGACGGGGGCGTCACTAGGGCACCTGGCGGTTTAGTCCGCTCGGGGGGCTAATATGCGTGGTGTTGAAGTCGTTACGCGTGATTGTTGCTGCCATTGGCTGTGACGTCCTGATAGTTTCCACCGTACGACGGAAAACTGGACGGATATTAAGCAATGAAAGCAGTGAAATCCAGCGGAAAGTGTCCAGAGGGCAGAGATTGTGCAATAGTCATCCAGACCGCGGCCCCAGCCCGGCTACGCAGCTCGCAAACGGTGACATCATTGTCTCCTCGTGGGTCTCGTGGGTGGGTCTGCTCGTGATTTCCGCTAACGGCGGCGTTGCATCAGCCGATGAATCGCGAGCTCTTCGTGGAAGACATGTTGCAGCCGAGGCCGAACATTTAATCTCATTTTCAACAGCAATGTATTTCTATTGATATTTCGAATAATTGCTTTTAGTCAACTTTTTGGGGAAATTTCTGAGCTTCTTTTGGTCAGCAACCGCTATGCAAATAATGCATCATCGTTTACGCAGATAATAAGCAAACATGTTTTTATCGCGATGCAACGAATCATTTTTAGAAATGTACGCATGACATCGTCATATTTTGGAACATGTTGTGGCCAAACGCAATTGATTTCGGTCAAAAATTAAGCACAGTTACGTATATGCACCTTGGATAGCTGGATGTAACTGTGGCTGCGTCGGAGCGCTGTGACGCTCCATGTACTCGCACTATGTACCAAGATGCAGACTGGACACAAATGAGAACTTTGTCGCGGCGGTGTCTCGTTAGAAATGCACCACGTCGGAACGGGGTTTCCCATTCGTGACGTCATCTGTCTGAGAAGCCGGCTCATTTGAATGGAATGCGACGTCTGCCGAGCTGTAGGGGCTGCAGCGCACGGTCTCACTCGATCAGCATTCCAAACAACATGCTGCTAGCACAGTCAGTGATCTCGACTAGCGAAACACAAATCGCAGGTGATTGGTTCTTGGTACTTGGTGCTGTCAATATCCCGAGAGTTTCTCGGGCCTGCATCTACAATAGGTGGCATGTGTATCTGAAATCAGATTTGCTTCGCAGTTTGAGAGAGAGAGAGAGGCTAAGATTCGGGTTGATATGAAATGTGTTATGTGTCTATAAAGATGAAATTAACATAATTAGGTTGTCCATGTCTCTTTCTCCAATTATTTATCGATAATATATAAATATAATCATGTAATCATGTTAATAACAAAATGCTGAACGAATAATGCAAAGTGACCTTAGCAGTCGACGCGCCCTAAAGCCCCAATAAACAAACAACAAAGAATAATCCGTGAATAAATGTCCCTTTACATAAATGAATGAAACAATGTATACATAATTGCAATAAACGATTTTTTACCACCAATGAAGTAAGTTAATAGTGTTTCTTGATGCTTCCTCATCAAACTGTTAAATTCCAAACGATAATTTACGGTAGTTTGAAGCGCCGACTTGTTCTTGCCGCCACTGACCGCGCCCCCTCTCTCTCTCTGTGTGTGTCCGTCAGGTGATCTTCAACCTGCTGGGCCTCGTGCTGTACAACACGTTCCCAGAGAAGGTGACGCTGAAGGGCTCGCCTCTGCTGGCGCCGTTCGTCTGCGTTCGCGTAGTGACGCGCGGCGACTACCCGGAGCTGGTGCGCGCCAACGTGCTCAGGAACATGAACACCTGCCTGGCGGTCGGCATGGAGAACTTCATGGTGGAGGTGGTCACCGACAAGCCGGTCCACCTGACCAAACACGCGCGCCTGCGCGAGGTGGTGGTGCCCAGCTCGTACCAGACCAAGTCGGGCGCGCTGTTCAAGGCGCGCGCGCTGCAGTACTGCCTGGAGGACGACGTGAACATGCTGCAGGCCACTGACTGGGTGCTCCATCTGGACGAGGAGACGCTGCTGACGGAGAACTCGGTCCGAGGCGTCATCAACTTCGTGCTGGACGGCCGGCATCAGTTCGGACAGGGCCTCATCACCTACGCCAATGAGAACGTCGTCAACTGGGTGACCACGCTGGCGGACAGCTTTCCGCGTCAGTGACGATATGGGCAAGCTCAGGTTCCAGTTCAAGTACTTCCACAAGCCGCTCTTCTCGTGGAAGGGTTCTTACGTGGTGACGCAGGTACGTCACTTAATTAACTACGGTGTGGGTTAAGTAGAGCAGGCAAACTGCTGCAGTCGCTGGTCCTTGGGTTTTCAGAACACCATGTAATATGTATATGGTTGTGACCATATGCATAATGCATATGGTCATATACAACGTAACAGCAGATTGCAGCTTCAGTGGTAGCTGTCTATTTCACCCAACACTCGCCGGTTACCAAGATAAACATGATATCATGCGTGCAAAACACCCTAGCAGTGCTGAAAAAGGGTAACCAGAAATAGGTCGAGGCTATTCATTCGGCTTTGCTTTGCTCCAACCAAGCCGAGCGGCGGCAGCCCCGAGACGGACCCTTGCATATGACCCGGCGCGTGGTGTGATAAGGCCGTGGTGTTTGCACGCCAATCTGGGTCTTGGAGCCTGGTGCGCGGTGCGATAGTTTGGAGGGTACTGAAGCAAACAGTGCATAACGGTGCCCTCTGGTACCGGACAACTTGACAAACGGGCGACACGGACGTAGCGGTGCACGATTCGGGACACTAAAGCAGCTGGGGCGGCGGTGGGGGTGTTGCGAAACTTCTTACACTCAAACCTGACTCGGTGTCCGGGGAATGTGTGCGGCCCAGGTCCCCAGAGAACGCTCTTGAGTAGGGAGTTGGTGTTCTAGTATGGTGTGGTAGTCTCTATCGCTCTGATGAACACGGACGATATCGGTATCTATTCTGGTGAACTCTATGTCCCCTTTCAATTACCGCTTGGTTTTGTTGATTCATTGGCAGTCTAGTGGTGGTTCTGGTTTCTTGTGTGTTGAGTTTTTTGCACGGATCAACCGGATGGGTGTGACGTTCACGCGGAATCACGAGATGTTGTGGCGTCAACGGAATCGTGGGATCCGGGTGTGACAGATCCCTCTAGGATCACGGATTGTGAAACGGTCTCTGCAGGGGCAACCGAATAATTGTAGCTAGTCCTCGGTATCACTTGGAATATAATGGACGTCACACGGATCGTTGGATAGAGTTTATTGAGGCGTCACTTTGACTTTATCTCCGTTTCTCGAAGCTGGGCGCAGAGCGCGGGAAGGTGTCGTTCGAGCCGGTATAGGTCTTCCTTGGACTGCTCGTTTTAAATTAGCTGTATGGAGGACTCAAAGCTTCTTATTTTCCAAGGTAGACGGCTTTCTCCATAAGTATAGCGCGTGGTAGAGGGGTCTCTGGCATCAATAAATCCTTTATTTCGTCGGTACTTATTAGTTACCTTTTACGGTTGTGGCAATCTTGGTATTTCGGTACAAATAGGTATAATCCATCCATCGAAGATTTTAGGGGATTCTAAGATCATCCTTGTCGGTGTAGTAGTGTTTTTGGACAATTTCTCGAGCAGTCTTGAATCAAGGCGCCGAGTAGCTGCCGTCCATGCCTGTAATTACAATCAATTTTAAAGGATCCCTTGAGACTTGTTTACTTTTAGTAGAATAGGCGTGTAAGGGACACCCTACAAACTTTTATCGTGCCTTCATTGTCTTTTGTATTGGTTTGCCGGGGAATTTTATCTCATTCTTTATTTGCACAAGGAATGGTTCATTTGTTATTAATTTTGAAAGCAACAAGTACAGGCAGACATAATAAGTGTATTTACTTTTAAGCAGCCCTTCGACAACATGGACTCGATGTCACTCCTGTGCTGTCTGACCAACTTGACTTCATCATGATTTTCAAATTATCTCCAGTGAAAGAGTAGGCAACGTCTTACTGGACGACTTCGTGGAGGGCGAGATGTGGGAGAAGTCGCCGTTCACGTTCTGGGACTTCCTGCAGCAGCGGAAGCGCTGGATGCAGGGCATCTGGCTGGTGGTGCACTCTCCCGTCATCCGCCTGCGCTACAAACTGCTGCTGCTCATCTCGCTCTACTCGTGGGTGACGCTGCCGCTGGCCATGTCGAACCTGGTGCTGGCCGCCTACTACCCTCTGCCGATGCCGCAGCTGCTCGACATGCCTGCCCAGGATCTGGGTGTTTGTCGCTTTCCTCTCATCGGGGGCGGTCCGGCAAGCACGCCCATCTCATACTAGCTTGTGGCACTGGATTAACAGTTGTGTGATTCGGGACGCTGGCTCTGAAATAGTCGTAAATCTAGATGATTGCGGCTTTGTAGTCATTAATGCCAGTAACTTTGCACGGTCCACGCGGGGCCGCTGAGCTGGTGCGCACATAGTGCACTGATCGCCGGTGCCGGAAATCGTGTGGCTTTCTTCCGTCTGTGTTTTGGTACGCCGTGTCTTTTATAGCGACTCCCGGTCTGTGGCGCTTGTCTCGCACGGCTGCACGTTTCGAAGAATCAATAGATGCGTTCACGTGCAGTAAGGCAACCGGGTGATCGTGTTTTGAAATCTCTAGGAGTGCCTTAATGGGTGGCTTCGGGAACAGGGGTGCCCAAAAGACACGGCTAGCGCACACCGGCTTCGTAAGCTGTTGACACCGCAGACGGATATGGTAGACGCTCTGATGCAAACGCATCTGGACAAGGTAGGTAGGCTCTCCCAGCACTCGAGATGTAGTTCGACCAATTTAGCTTTATAGGTCCAGCCTTTCTCAGCCTAACACGCCCAGGCACATCACATTGACCACTTCGAGACCCAAGGCATATCAGCGGTGCAGGTGTATCATCCGGCGGCTCGCATAGTCGGACCTGCCATGTCACTAGTGACTGGACCAGAGCGAGCCGAGACGACATCACTATGACCGTGTACACCTAATCATGAGAGCGCTGGGCCAGTGTAGATGGTTGGACGCATCAGAACTGACGGTAAAACCGCTTTATCAATGCAGTATGAGCGGGGATGTGCAAGAGAGCCAGTACAAAGGGTCGGAGCTTCTGAGCAACCCCAGCGTCGGCGGTATGGCCGAAGAGGAGCACTCGCGGGCCGGTGCGGTCCGCGGTACGGCCGGGTTACTCAGCGTCCGCGGCGCACGCCAGGAAACACACTCCGTTTACAATCGTAGCCGCTGACCCCTCGCTCCGGCGCTTCGCCAGTATTGCATCGACAAACTCTATTGAGTCTTATAATGGAGACTATAAGCAGCAAGCAATAGAGCGCTGCTCCAGTATCAACTCTCTCTTCGTGGGGTAATAACAATCACACGTACAGCACGTACGTTTTTGGGCAAAAGATCAACATCCGCTAACTTTTGACTATTTTTTTTCGATTATGCGCACGGCGTCAATATCTGAGTTTTTGTTCATTATATTAGAACAACTAGCAACTTCTGGGTGTAAGAATGCGTTTTCGTCGCGGTTTTTTGTTATGGCTGGACAGGTCTCGCAGTGTCTAGGTGCTTTCTCATGGTATAGTGTGATAGTCTCCTGTAGCGGAGTCGCGTGGAGCCCGGAAAGCTGCTGTCCTATCTCTATAACGTTCTGCGAAGTCCGTGTGATAACGGTCCAGAGGTGGGCAGGCACCGACACGGCGGGCGAGTGAGGCGGCGGAGATGGGGGCCTCCGCCCTGGTCTGTTGTGTGTGTGTGGGCTCTGCATCTGCCTCTCGGGCTCTAGGTCCTATAGTTTCGGTGGCCGGCCGACCGTAGCGCCGCCAAGCTCCTCGCGGATGGTATCTTCAGCTGAGCCGCGCCAAGCCGGGACGGCCTTTTTTAGAAAGGGTCCGTCTCTCACTGCTGTTCGTCTGCTCGGTGTGTGTGAGTTCGTTTGCCAGACATCATATGTTGGGGCGCGAGACTGCGGCGCGTGCACTAGCCAAAGACACAGAACGGCACCTCAGCAGGACGAGGTGCTCGGCAACTCGGTTGGAACGTCCAGCGCTCACTCCCACGGCATGACCTTGACAGGAGCTGCGGACCGGGCACGGAAGATACGAGATTGGAGGCGTTCGCTCCGACTTAGAGGCTCCTGCCTTGTGCCACGACCCCCGCGGTCGCGGCATATTGAGTACGCTTGGGCCGATCTCACGTATTGGTCCAGATCCACTCGTCGATAGGTGAGGTCCTGTCGCCCCGTCACCCTTGCTCTTAGGCTGGAGCTACTAGACTCCCAGTTGCAAACGGGCACGTACCGCCTACGATACTCGGGCAGTAGTCTGGATAGGCACGGGACTCTCGGTTAATTTCCGTTGGCAGATCGGCCTAAAGACCATTTACGTTATATCCTGGCTTGAAAAAGGGCAAGACATCTCTTGTGCTCCTAGTTCTTAGAGGAAACGTCGCAGTGCGTTCTAGTAGAGGTCTGTGCGAGAGGTGGCTACCTGTACTATTGAGCTTATTTTGGATTCCGTGTCTAACTCTTCCTGTCCTGTGGCTGTCCCCGTCCGGTCTTCGAAGTTGCGCTACTAACGTGCAGCGCTCTATCTGTTTGCACTGGGCCTGGACAGGGCTTCGCATCCCGTGAGGCCCCGCTGCGTGCCTCACGTCCGCCTTCTCGGTTTCAGTTCCTCCCCGGGTAGAGCCACCGAAGAACAAGGGTGGGGTGCAGACGGACGGGAGCCTGAACCGTCTGGGAAGCCCACCGAAGCAGGACGCCGTCTCCTGGAGGGGCCACGGCTGCGCGCCCCCGCGCGCGGGTTACTCCGGATGTCAGGCAGGTGAGTCCACGCCAGGCGTGTGTGTGTGTGCCGTGCTGCTCTCCTCAGGTGGCTGCTTTGAAGGGCTCGTCCCATCGTATTTGGGTTTCGCCGTCCCAGGCGGCGGGGTCGTTAATTCTGTTGGTCGCTGAATCCGCAGACCCGCCAACGCTCGGAGTCGCTCAAGCGTGGCCATTTAGGCGTCATATAGGGTTTTCGGCATCGCTGCACGGATACCGGACAGTATGCACTGCATCACCGCAGCGGTGCTCTCTGCGAGCCCAGGTCTTTCCCCGCGCCAAAGTAAGTCCGGTATTGCTCTATCGGGAGGACTGTCGCCGGCAGGTCCGGTCTCGGTGAGGCGCAACGCGGACACCTGTACTTCCGGATCGAGCCGCGTTTGACCTGGGGCAGACAAGTTAAGTTGACATCTTCTGAGAAGTCCCTTGAGGTTCCTGGTAAAAGTATGTTTGTTGTCATGTAAGGCGACGCGCCGGGGCGGGCGGCCCGGGAACCTCATGTAGCCAGTGAGTTTTGGCGTGCCGCGTTTCCGGCGCTAGCACGGCGCATATATCACGGAGACCGGGGACACAGGGAGTACATGATAACGTGTGCTTACCGCGCTTGACTCCTGCGGTAACTGCAACTCCACCACCGAGTCGCGTGACACCGGGTTCTGACTATTCTCCAAATCCATACGGCATTTTCTTGGCCGAATAACATGAGCACTGCGCGCACGCGGTCGTTCTTCCTTCGCAGCGGGGTGTCGGGCCTCTGGACTCGTCCTCTACCGGTCGGGGGCCGTCTCTGAAGAGAGAGTACGGACGGCGGAGTGTTCCGAAGTTCATGTTACGCAGCCGGAGTCCTGCTGACCCTTGGCACTCACAGATCCCCCGGGGAGCGCGTGAGGTGTTTCAGCGCCCCTGAGGCCTCCAAAAAGGCTACCCATCACCACTGCAGCATCGAGTTTCGCATCGTCTGCCCACGATCCACACCGATTCAGGGGTAATATATGGATATATTTATTTCGTAAATATACGCCTACCATGGATTCGGCGGGGATCGAAATATAGGGTAGAACTTAGTAGGTGGGGACACGCGCTCCTTTTCATCGACCAGAGGACACAGCGCGCGTGGGCCTGTGTGGGCGCGTTTTACTGTGTAGGGGGTCCGGGTCCCTGTCAGTAGCTGGGCTCTGGCGGCCACCGGCTTCCAGCGACGTCTAAGGCCCATCGCCACCCGGGTGGAAGGGGTGAGATCACAGCGTAATCAGCTGGAGACATCGGCTTCGCTCGGGCCGCGTCTTGCGGCAAACTCCGCTCTCACAGGTCGAGCCACGTCGTTCCGTCGTGAGTCAACGCGGGAGCGGCTCGCTGGGTCTCTCGACAGGCTGCAGTACCCTGGCAGAGGGCACACCAAGTCACACGTACGAGCCAACTCACTCATCCACTCGCGCCCCCTCCCAACACTGCAGCAACAAGCATATCCTCCCATACGACGCAGGGCCGCCGCCGCGAGCGGCCGAGAAGCATAACAAGCACTAGAAGCGATAAAATACATACGGCGGGACACGTACCGGCGTGTGTATATATACTGCGTGTGGAACGGCGCCGGGCGGCGGCGACGCGGCGGACATCAACAGCGACTCGCAGCGGCTTCACACTCGCGCACGGCGCGGCGGAATCCCACGGCCCAGGGCCGAATAACGTTAAACTCCCTCCCGGTCCAACCAAGCGAGGTCGGCGCTGCTCCAAAGCGCCACGTTCGGCGCAGGGGCGCGGTGGGCTATGGCGGGCCATTGGACATGTATCGATACTATCAACTGTGCCGACCGTCGCCGGCAGCGCTCTGGTTACAGTGGATAACTGTACAGTGTACACTGTTACAGTGTACACCACCGACAGTGGTCGGAGCGGGCGGGCGCGGTAAGGCAGGTCGGCAACTTACCGCCGGCCAGGTCCCTGGATTTCATACTGTCAATATATTGCCGACTGGGATGCATGAATGGGGTAACATGAGGAATAGACGGGTGGCGCGCGCTCTGCTGCGCCTCGCGCGGGGGGCTCGGCCCGCCTTGGTTCGTCACAAGAACGTCGGCCGGCGCTCCCTGCCGGTCCGTTTGACGTCACAGCGGTGGCGCCCCGTCTGGTGACGTCACCAGGCGGAGCGCCGGCCGAGAGGCCGGCGGGGACTGCCCCGTCAGCCGGGTCCCGGCGGGCGCAGGCTGTAATCGCTCCTGCTCTCTATGTAGTCAGAGTCGCAGATGTACTTGCCTGCAACGACAAGTGGTATGTCAGGGTGAAGTTGATCGACATAACACTCACGTTTCAAATGTTCTTATCATTCCAACTCATTCGATTCATATAGCTTCTTATCTATTAATCACATTATTTAATAATACAATGATTGCCGAAGCCTTTTCCCCTGCCGTTACGCACGCAAACAAAAAACGTGGATGCGTTGGAGTTTATCTACACTTGTACTGTGACAAAACATAACTATTCATACATCATCGCTGCTGATAGGGAGCAGAGCCTTATCATCCATCATATCTACAAGGCCCGCATACAGAGGAAAATCATCGAGAGAAAAAAAGAAGAGCATATCTGTCGCATAAAATAGGCCTGAAGAGCCAATTCATTCAACTGACGACCACACAGGATCATGCATCTGCAAGATGGAGTCGACCATTCAAGTTCAAAGTTCAAGTATTCAGCCCAGGTACCGCCCCCATGTGTCGTCACCCAAGCAGGCAGGAGAGCGGTGCTCACCGGATACGAAGCGTCGTTTGACGAGCGACACACGGTACCCTGAGCCGAGCAGCTGGAACTCTGCTCCGGACAGCGTGCTGCCTTCACAGCTGAACTGGGCGGCCAGCGTGCTGGGGCTGCCCGGCCCACCCGACAGCTCGAACCGGGCCTTCAGCGCCCCGCTGCCGTGGTCCTTAGCCGTCGGAGAGACCTCCTGTAGCCGCCACATGGCCCGGTTCGCCTCCCCCACCCTGAGGACGACAGGCCGACAGTTAAAACACCAGCATAGCCGGGCTAAGTGTCCCTTGTAGCGATGCATAGGGGACAGAACGACGGACTAGTCTTAACGATTAATGTAACTAGCGACCACTGGTGACATGGGAGATATCATGGGAACGAATGCGCTTGAGGGTGAATCCAATGTCTAAGCAAGAGTAAAATTGCACAATTTCCAGCGACCTATTTGCTTGTTTATTGGAAGCTAATGGCGCGACCAATGCGAGGCTATTTCGCGCGTCCATTCCAGCGACTTTAACCACTGTTTATGGAGCCATACTGCATGAGACTTGAGACTAGGAACACTCGCCATTTTCCGGTGGGTTTTGAGTGCATGGCTGTCACTCCGCCGTCCACGGGCGCGGCCACCGTCAGGTTCTGTAGCGCTGAGGCCGGCGACAGCGAATCACCGTTGTATTTGTACTCCACCTGCCAGGCAGCACACGCACACGTCAGGTGCACCGTATTAGCCGGTCAGCGTACTGCGCACCGCGCATTGTTTATTTATTGGGGTGTTGGGGCGCTCAGCAGATACTGTATCATGGGAGGGTCAAGGGTGACCAATGACCATGCATTAGTCAGGATTAAATAGACACTTGTTTGCCTTCTGATCTGGCTCTACTTTACTGGTTTGTATCAAGGCGCGCACGACACTCTGTCACTACACTTTCCACCTTGAGGTCCGTATGTGTCGGCTCACCTTGAGGTCCGTATGTGTGGGCTCACCTTAAGGTCCGTATGTGTGGGCTCACCTTGAGGTCCGTATGTGTGGGCTCACCTTAAGGTCCGTATGTGTGGGCTCACCTTGAGGTCCGTATGTGTGGGCTCACCTTGAGGTCCGTATGTGTGGCTTCACCTTGAGGTCCCGTATGTTGTGGCTCACTTGAGGTCCGGATGTGTGGGCTCACCTTGAGGTCCGTATGTTGTGGGCTCACCTTTAGGTTTCCGTATTGTGTGGGCTCCACCCTTAAGGTCCGTGTGTGTTGGCTCACCTTGAGGTCCGTATGTGGTGGGCTCACCTTGAGGTCCGTATGTGTGGGGCTCACCTTGAGGTCCGTATGTGTGGGCTCAACCTTGAGGTCCGTATGTGTTGGGCTCACCTGAGGTCCGTATGTGTGGCTCACCTTGGAGGTCGTATGTGTGGCTCACCTTGAGGTCCGTATGTGTTGGGCTCACCTTGAGTCCGTATGTGTGGGCTTCACCTTGAGGTCCGTATGTGTGGGCTCACCTTGAGTTCCGTATGTGTGGGCCTCACCTTGAGTCCGTATGTGTGGGCTCACTTGAGGGCCGTATGTGTGTGCTCACCTTGGTCCGTAGTGTGGGCTCCTTGAGGTCCGTATGTGTGGCTCCCTTTAGGTCCGTATGTGTTGAGCTTTCACCTTTGAGGTCCGTATGTGGTTGGGCTCACCTTGAGGGTCCGTATGTGTGGCTCAACCTTGAGGTTCCGTGTGTGTGGGCTCACCTTGAGGTCCGTATGTGTGGGCTCACCTTGAAGGTCCGGTATGTGGGGGCTCACCTTGAGGTCCGTATGTGTGGGCTTCACCTTTGAGGTCCGTTATGTGGAGCTCACCTTGAGGTCCGTATGGTGGGCTCACCTTGAGGTTCCGTATGTGTGGGCTCACCAGGTTCCGTATGTGTGGGCTCACCTTGAGGTCCGTTATGTGTGGGCTCACCCTTGAGGTCCGATGTGTGGGCTCACTTGAGTCCGTATGTGTGTGCTCACCTTGAGGTCCGGTTATGTGTGGGCTCACCTTGAGGTCCGTATGTGTGGGCTCACCTTGAGGTCCGTATGTGTGGGCTCACCTTGAGGTCCGTATGTGTGGGCCAACCAGAGGTCCCGTATGTGGTGGGTCACCTTGAGGTCCGTAAAATGTGTGAGCTCACCTTTGAGTTCCGTATGTGTGGGCCTCACCTTTGAGGTCCGTATGTGTGGCCTCACCTTGAGGTCCGTATTGTGAGCTCCACCTTGAGGTCCGTAGGTGTGGGCTCACCGTTGAGGTCCGTATGTGTGGGCTCACCTTTAGGTCCGTATGTGGTGGGCTCACCTTAAGGTCCGTGTGTGTGGGCTCACCTTGAGGTCCGTATGTGTGGGCTCACCTTGAGGTCCGTATGTTGTGGGCTTCACCTTGAGGTCCGATGTGTGGGCTCAACCTTGAGGTCCGGTATTGTGTGAGCTCACCTGAGGGTCCGTATGTGTGGGCTCACCTGAGGTCCGTATGTGTGGGGCTCAACCTTGAGGTCCGTATGAGGCCTTGTGTGGCTCACCTTGAGGTTCCGTATGTTGTGGCCACCTTAAGGTCCGTGTGTGTGGGCTCACCTTGAGGTCCGTATGGTGTGGGCTCAACCTGAGGTCCGTATGTGTGGGCTCACCTTGAGGTCCGTATGTGTGGGTCACCTTGAGGTCCGTTTATGTGTGGGCTCACCTTGAGGTCCGTATGTGTGGGCTCACCTTGAGGTCCGTAGGTGGCTCACCTTGAGGTCCGTATGTGTGGGCTCACCTTGAGGTCCGTATGTGTGGCTTCACCCTTGAGGTCCGTATGTGTGGGCTCACCTTGAAGGTCCTATGTGTGGGCTCCACCTTGAGGTCCGTATGTGTGGGCTCACCTTGAGGTCCGTATGTGTGGGCCACCTTGGAGGTCCGTATGTGTGGGCTCACCTTGAGGTCCGTGTTGTTGGGCTCACTTGAGGCCGTATGTGTGGGCTTCACCTTGAGGCCGTATGTGTGGGCGTTTCACCATGAGGTCCGTAGTGTGGGTCACCTTGAGGTCCGGTATGGTGTGAAGCTTCACCTTGAGGTCCGTATGTGTGGGGCTCACCTTGAGGTCCGTATGTGTGGGCTCACCTTGAGGTCCGTATGTGTGGGCTCACCTTGAGGTCCGTATGTGTGGGCTCACCTTGAGGTCCGTATGTGATGGCTCACCTGAGGTCCGCTATGTGTGGGCTCACCTAGCAGGTCCGTATGTGTGGGCTCACCTTTGAGGTCCGTATGTGTGGGCTTCACCTTTGAAGGTCCCGTATGTGTGGGCTCACCTTGAGGTCCGTATGTGTGGCTTCACCTTGAGGTCCGTATGTGTGAGCTCACCTTGAGGTCGTATGTGTGGGCTCACCTTGAGGTCCGTATGTGTGGGCTCACCTTGAGGTCACGTATGTGTGGGCTTCACCTTGAGGTCCGTATGTGTGAAGCTCACCTTGAGGTCGTAGTTGGGCTCACCCTTGAGGTCCGTATGTGTGGGTCACCTTGATGGTCCGTATGTGTGGGCTCACCTTAGGTTCGTATGGTGTGGGCCTCACCTTGAGGTCCGTATGTGTGGGCTCACCTTGAGGTCCGTATGTGTGGGCTCACCTTGAGGTCCGATATGTGTGAGCTCACCTGATCCTGTATGTGTGAGTCACCTTGAGGTCGTTATGTGTGGGCTCACCTTGAGGTCCGTATGTGTTGAGCTCACCTTGAGGTTCCGTATGTGTGGGCTCACCTTTGAGGTCCGTATTGTGTGGGCCTACCTTGAGGTCCGTATGTGTTGGGCTCACCTTTGAGGTCCGTATGTGTGTGGGCTCAAACCTTGAGGGCTCCGTATGTGTTGGGCTCACCTTGAGGTCCGTATTGTGTGGGCTCACCTTGAGGTCCGTATTGTGTGGGCTCACCTTTGAGGTCCGTATGTGTGGGCGCACCTTAGGTCCGTATGTGTGGGCTCACCTTAAGGTCCGTATGTTGTGGGCTCACCTGAGGGTTCCGTATGTGGTGGGCTCACCTTGAGGTTTCCGTATGTGTGGGCTCACCTTGAGGTCCGTTATGTGTGGGCTCACCTTGAGCGTTCACGTATGTGTTGCTTCACCTTGAGGTCCGTATTTGTGGGCTTCACCTTTGAGGTCCGTATGTGTGGGCTTCACCTTAAGGTCCTATGTGAGGGCTCACCTTGAGGTCCGTATGTGTGGCTCACCTTGAGGTCCGTATGGTTGTGGCTCACCTTGAGGTTCCGTATGTTCGGCTCACATTTCCAGTAAGCACCAGCTGCACCAAAAAACAAAAAAAAAAAAAAAAAAAAAAAAGAAAAAAAAAAAAAAAAAAAAAAAAAAAAAAAAAAAAAAAAAAAAAAAAAAAAAAAAAAAAAAAAAAAAAAAAAAAAAAAAAAAAAAAAAAAAAAAAAAAAAAAAAAAAAAAAAAAAAAAAAAAAAAAAAAAAACCACCCCAAAAACTGGCACCGATTGCGGCGCCAGGCTTGGCCAGATCTTGTCCCGCCGCAGAGGACACACGTCATAACAGCTCTCGGACAGGCCGGTGGAGGTGCGTTTTCGACACATTCGAGTACACATCGATATCGACCTCGTCACCTACAGTATACACACCGATATCCGCAGTACAGGGCTTCAAAGACCCGCATTAGTTTCAAACATTTTGAATGTAAAGCATGTCGCCGACAAACCGCGAGTAACCAGCAGCACCGATGTTTGCAGAGTGTGTGTACTGTGTACACTGTACATTGACGTTTGCACAGTGTGTGTACATTGTATACTGTACAGTGGTCGATTGACTTAACTGTGCCTGCAACACCCTGTGCGAAGTGAGGAACGAATGTACAAGTTCCATAAACAAATGATACATGGCAGAAAGTGGAAACGAATCGTTAACATTAAAAGTGAATGTCATTATAAGCGGAACAACAATCAGAATGAGAATATATGTCAAACGTAGACAGCGAAAGCAATAAATGAACATTCAGAACACAGTGAGCGACAGAAAGACAAACGGGGGGGGGAGGGAGGGTAGAAATAAAACGTCCTGACCGAGAAGAATATCAGACACCTCACATGAATCGCATGATTACCTCATATTTCAGAATGTCGACGTTGAAGTATGAAGCGGAGGGGTTTTTCTCGGACTGTTTTCGCAGCAGTGCCGTCAGGTTCTCCATGCGAAACTCGAACACGGCAGTGTCTATCCCGCTCAGCTTCAGCTCCCTGTGATGACGAGCGACAATGTCACATCCAATGCCACACAATTATATGTTTGCTTCTTAGGTGTCGGAGTGGAAGATTCGAGCAAAAAAGGCTATGAGAGCTAAAAAATATGTAGAAGACGCTACAAATTGATTTCTGTTTTTGAATAAGCAAAGCAGTAGTTTGTCTTGAAATAATGTATTCTTAGTCAATATTTATGTCAGAATCAATACCAGAATGAATCATTCGGCTGTGAAAAATTAACTTCTAAAATGGGGCATGAGTGGAAATAATTCACATTTGGATGTCATTTCCCATCCAAATCCACGTTTTGAGACACTGGTAATGTTAGACAACGCTGTGATTAAATATCTGCAAGGCAGGATATGATGAGTAAGACCAGCTCACATGAGCACATGCAATCAATTTACTGGATGGAGTCCAGGCGCGCAACCAGGATTTTCGTAAGGGGGGCGGGCACGACCTCAAGGGGGCCCCGTCGGGCCACGAGGGGGCCCCACCATTGCGGACCCAATAATGACCCCTGCAACATAGTCAGGGGGCGTTCCATGGGCTGCAATGACCCCACCCCAGTTTTCCGGAAACCATTATTTGTTCCCTCCCCCCGAGAACAAATAACAGTAAAACAAGCTGGACAAAAAAGTTCAGACGTATAGTTACAGCTCCTCGCGCAATTGCATGGTACACACTAAAGGTTCCGACTGTCTTATTTCGCCTAGCGTTATGTTTTGACGGCGAATTAAAGAAACGACCGTATATGCATTTAAGGTTACTGCGCATTTTACTTTGAGTAGCGTTCGGAAATTGTATATATAGGTTGACGCATCTGCCTCACCCTTGTTGTATTTGGCTTTCTTTTAAGCAAACAATCGTATTTTAGCATTTTGCGGTGAAACAATTGTTTTTTGGCTTAAATTAAGAACAGTCATAATAGAACAAGGCAATCCAAATGCGTCAATATACAATGTTTGATAGCTCTCAGTAAGTTGAATGTTTCAAATGCTTACGAAATGGTCGTTTCTCTATGTCGCCGTAATACATTCGCTAGAGGAGAAAACAAGCCGGACCTTAGTTGGTGTGGTGTAACCATATTACAAGCTGCGGCCTCTGGTACCTACAGTTACAAACGGGCTTGATGACACGCGTCTCCCTGCCCCCCCCCCCGATCAACAACTTTATCGCTGGTGGCTGACAGCCTTGTTTAAGTTTGAACCCCCACTGATCTGAATTGTGTGGTATTGCTTGGCTCCATAACTTGTTTTAATACAGCGCATATTTAGAAGGTCACAGGATAATCTAGGTACCAGTTTTGTTTGAATGGCCTGATTTCAAGTTGTCGTTTCTTCCAGCTCCAAATGATTGAAGTGTGTGTCCTTTTTAAAAAGAAATAGGTTCCATTGCCTTGTTCTATCTGGACGGTAATTTCAGGCCGTCGTTTTTTTTTTTGGGGGACCGTACTTTTTGTTTTTGGCCAATATGGTAAGGTCCCTCATTTTTGTTTTCTCCCCGGATTTTGGGCTTTCGGTCATCTTTTTTGTATATTTGTGAGCTTAAAAATCATACTTTTTCCGGGGGGAAATAAAAGACGAACAAAAATGCGAATTACCTGTAACTTATATGAGTGCTATTCGTAAGAACACACATACGCTATAAGTAGTAATACGGTTTAATCTAAAAGCGTTAACTTCGCCGAGGGGCGGTCGCCGAAATAATTTGTGGGGGTCGGCTGAAATATAAGAAAATACGTCTTTGCCCTTCCTTTAAATAAGGATTTTAATGTTAGTGTTAGTAGGTGCTTAAGTTTTATTTAGCGCCGCGAACGCGGCGCGAGAAATTGTTTCACGGTTTTGCCTGATATAGACCAGAAATATAGGCGGTGGGTGCCAGTATGACGTGTATGTCATGGCCCATAACCCAACTTTTTAGGCAGCGAAGTAAGCAAAAAGCTGCCATATCACTGTGAGACTATGTCAACATTTATTTTGGAATCAGCTATGAATAACTTGTGCGATATTTTTTAAGGCTACAAGACCTAGAACTTTAATTCAATTGCGCCGCGGCTGAAAAATTTTAGCCTTATGTCCTGGATATGCATTTCTCTGTCTCTTTAATTGTTGTCTACATTGTGTTGGTGGCGGACCTAAAACTGTTAATTGTGTTGTCGTTTAGATATTGCGTGTAAGATTATATGTTAAAGCGAAGCGTGTTTCTCTCCTCTTGATTGTATATGAGAGAATGCCACTATTGAACATAATGCGCTGTGGAACGGTAAGATTTGTTATATATCTGCATAACTATTATGTTTTTTGGTTTGTATGTTTGCCTGAGGAGCGGACGGTCCAATATGTTTGTTGTTGTTTCTTCCCTGACCAGTGACTATTCTTTACTGTTATGTAGTGATTAATGATCTGTTACTGTGTGTTTCTATCCATTTGTATGTACATGGACCAGAGGCAATAGCCCTTTTTATAGCTTATTTTACCGTGTCACTTTTCGCTTGTGAGGCTTTGTCGTGGTGGGGCGGGGTACAAGACTTAGGGTCTCTTAAATGCCAGTTGGGGCCCTAAAGTTGCCCTCCCCTGGAGTCCAACCAGTGGCTGGTGAAATTTGTAAATGGTTTGGAAGGAGCGAGTCAGAGCCAGTGACGATAGTACTTGTCAGCGCATTTATGGTTTCTTTCTGTATTCTGGTGGGAGCTTGGGAGGAGGATGGCTCGGGGAGTATGGTCCGTGGCTCTGGTTCCCACTTTTGCATTTCTTCGGTCCAGCGAGTTGGCTCGATCGTTCGAAACTTGGATCTTAAGCTTCCGGGTGGCCTATGTTTGTGGTCTTTGCGGTGTTTCGTGTCGCCCCTTTTTTCGGAGCTTCAGCTTTGACTAGCTTAACATGTTCCACGTCTATTACGTTTTTTATGTTAATTGGGAGTAAGCCCTCGGGTCATGCCAATAAACTGCCTTTAAGGTGTAAAGCTCTCTGCCGGACACTAAAATTGGGATTATATTTTTCCCATGTTTTCCAAATTGGTTATATTGAGCAATAACGAAACTCATGTCTATGTCTGTCTTCTGCGAAGTTTTCCTCAGTTTTTTTCACACTGTAGAAATAGTTTTGGTTTTGACTTGCTGCATTATTTTAGCGTATAAAATTGTTGATTTCGTTTTTTTGGTTGGTCCATTAATAGACATGTTGCCATGTTCCTCCCCTCGAGGCTATTGGGAGAGGCCATGGCCCTTTTGGCCTCCCCCTAAAGATCCGCCATGTGCCGTTCCTTGAACAAGCCGGACTGAGCCACCGGGCTGCCTCATAAGGGGGCCTAGGGGGTCGCATTTCGTAGAGGAGGTACGTGCCGTGTGCGGCCCACCCTTGTGTTGTGGCCTCGTTGGGCCTTCGTGCGATGATTGAAAGTATATATGCCGTTTTTTTCAAGGTCGATGGATTATTTATTTGTGCTTTGCGAGATAAGTTTTTAAATTGTTTTGTTATTAAGCGTTTTCACGTGGAACTAATTTGCAAAAGAAAAAATGTTTTACCTCGCCCTACGGGACCGTAGGGCTGAGGGTTGGAAAGCATTTTTTTTCGCAATTAGTCCCATCGGTAAAAACGACTAACTAACTTAAACATTTTTTAAAACATTGTTAAATATGTTTTAAAATAACATTTCGCCGGTCAAAACATAGATTTCCATCGTGATAACGGGGCTAGGTTCCATGGGCATGGTCCGGGATGGGCTCTCTGTGATAATGATCTTGAAGGGCCCCTGAGCAGGATAGATGGCCCCTGGTAATTGTCGGTTAGGGTGACAAGCAGCCAGAGACAGTTCCTTTACCAGGTCCTTAACTTCCGCGCCCCACTGGTTGGGGGGGTGTTTGAACACCCCACCTCAATAGTTTTTCAAGATAACGAAAAAACTGGCGGCCGCGTAGCGCCGCCCAAAATTTGGCATATACTAGTTCACTGAGTTTCTTTTCCGGACATTTTGCGAAAATTCAAGTTTCGTGTCAGGTTCAGTCAGGTTCACCAGGTCAGGTCCTAAGTGACCTACCTACAAAACGTTTGCGGGTTCGTCAACCATACTACAGTTTCTAAGGGATCGGATATCAAGACTTTTTAGGGTTATATTAAGGTCATTAGTAATCTATAAAATGTAATATATCGGATTTTTTTGTATCGGTGGCCTCTTAGGTCGGTCAATTTTTTGCGAAATCTCACTTCCATTATAAGTCAAATCTGGAGAAAAATCATTTAATGCTTTCTTTGTCAACGGATAGTCAGTCAATTTTCCTTCTGGAGATGTTATCAATATAATGAATTATGTATGATCCCAGTGCAGGTTTTGCTCAGGGATACATTACGAGGGTTCATCTGAGGTCATCCGAGGTTCCCACACAATCTTTTTGTATAACTGCTGGCCATAAATAAAGATAGAGAACTGCATACTTACACCAGTAATGTTCTGTTTCGTCAAGACTTACTCGTACTGATTTAATGCAACATGACCTACTTGGGTCAGCGCACTTGACCTTGACCTGACAGGTCATTTTTTTCATTAGTTGAACCTAACATCATCTAAATTGTAACATATTTCTTAAAGCCCTTGACGAGACAGTCCGTGTTATTGTGTTCTATGGCGTAAACAGTGATGGCTGTTAGTCTTTTTGCTGAGGAAGGGATTAGTTATAATCACGTTAAACATTGTTTGCCAAAAATCAGCGTTTTTTTTTAGCTTTCTTATGCATCTAGTAGCCTAAACTGATTGACTTGGAGGTCAATTTGAAGGACATTAGCGATTGCAAATGTTCATGGCTATCCGATTGTCTTTAGAGACGTTTTGTTATCTAGATTAGCATAAGTTTCCGAGATTATGTTGGGGGTTTCTGGAGCGATGTACTAAGAACTTGAAAATTTATAACCTTCGATGGACCTTCTGGTGACACTGAGTTGTTGACGTGAGCAGAAAAAAGTCGAAATAAGTTTCGAAATGATTTTTTGATAAACGGTTTTCGAACAGTGTCTTTTGTTTTGGTCCTAAGTGCCATGGGAGCCGAGTTAGAGGGGGGGGAGGGTGTTCAAACACCCCCAGTCGGGCGAAAGGAAATGCCAGAGGCCCAGTGGGGCCGCGGGGTTAAGGGCCCTGGACAGACCTGAGGGGCCTGACGGGCCCCTGGAAAAAATCAAGAGGCCTTATGTTAGGTCAGATAAGCCCTTGACCAGACTATAAGGGTCCCTGGGCGGGTCCAAAAAGGGGCCCCTGAACATACCTAATTGGCCTTAGTCCAGCACGGAAAGGGCCCCAGTTGGCCCGATGGGGGCCCTTTCAAACGCTCGGTAGGGGGTCCTTGAAATGCTCGGAAGGGGGTCCTTTTTAGGCACCGCCCGCCCCGGGCGATCCTGTCTATACGTGCCTGCCTTAAGGGGGCCCCACGGACCGCCTAAAGGAGGCCGCCACGGAAGGCCGCTTCAAAGGGGCCGCCTCGGGGCCCGCCTCCAGAGGGGCCCCCAGCGGGCCGCCTCAGAGGGGCCCCCACGAGGCCGCCTCAGAGGGGCTCCACGGGGCTGCCTCAGAGGGGGCCCCACGGGGGCCCCACGGGGCCGCCTCAGAGGGGCCCCACATTTCGTATGGGGGGGCACGGGCCCGTGTGCCCCCCCCCCCTTGGTTGCGCCTTTGCTGGAGTCACTGTGTGATAATTTCACTATGAGCAGCAGCGTAGCAAGGTAAATAGAGTGCTAACTAAGAAGGTGATAACTCAGTTGGCCCAGCTTACTGTGTGATGAGGTGCTTGTTGGGCAGCATGCTCTCCATCCTGCCTGTGTTCTTTAGTCGGAAGACAAGCGGCGCCGGCGACGGATTGGACGTCAGCACCTGCACGATGCCAGACGGAAACGACACCATCGTGTCTCCCGTCATCCGCACCTGACATCTGGCAGGCAGGTCAGCACAGGTCAGCACAGGTCAGCAAAGGTCAACAGAGGTCAGCAGAGGTCAGCAGAGGTCAGCAAAGGTCAACAGAGGTCAGCAGAGGTCGGCACATGTCAGCACAGGTCAGCAGCAGAGGTCAGCACAGGTCAGCAGAGGTCAGCAGAGGTCAACAGAGGTCAGCAAAGGTCAGTCACGTTCTAGCATGGGACCGCAGGAAACAACTCACGACTTGTGGCATTATTAGAGACAGGTTAATAACGGATAGAAAAGACGAGGAGACGAGGAAACGTCGCCACCAATGGTTCACCATAAGCATAACACGCATACATAAGCATACGCAAAGGTAGGATATGGAAGACGGTCTACCTGGTGATGGGTCCAAGCCGGTAGAAGTGGGCATGCACCACCTCCCGCAGCTGAACCGCCAGCGGCACCAGGACATCACCGCCGAGAGGCCGGGGCACCAGTCCAGCCTGGGACGCCGGGCCGGACCAGGGCACGACAGCACCGTCCCGAGACAACGTGCTGGGCTGGGACGCTGGGCGGGTCACTACATCAGCGGCCCGTGCCGTCGGCGGGAGGCGCTCTCCAGGACAGACGGGTGGCAGCAGCCCGTAGCACGGGTTGTGGCAGGAGGTGGGCCGCTCGTCGCTCGGCCAGAACACTGTCGGGGCGCGGTAGGCGGCGGAGGGCGGCGGCTCGTCTGCCGGACGGCGCCGATCAGGCCAGGCCGGGGCTGGAGCGGAGCGAGAGCGGGACAGACGGGTCCCGTCCCGTCTCCGCTGGACGGCGCCACGGATCCCGTCCCGTCTCCGCTGGACGGCGCCACGGATCCCGGCCCGTCTCCCAGTCTGCCCCACGACCCGCCTCCACTGGGCGGCGCCACGGATCCCGGCCCGTCTCCCAGGGTCCCGGCCCGTCTCCCAGTCTGCCCCACGACCCGCCTCCACTGCGCGGCGCCACGGATCCCGGCTCGTCTCCCAGTCTGCCCCACGGCCCGCCTCCACTGCGCGGCGCCACGGATCCCGGCCCGTCTCCCAGTCTGCCCCACGGCCCACCTCCACTGGGCGGCGCCACGGATCAGCAGACATGCCGGCGGGCTGGCTGACTGCATCCCCACCACCCCGCTCCTCAGAGGACGACAGCGGCGCTGCACGGCGTGGTTCTGTCCGCGCGTCTGAGTCGGACACAGGCCGGTACGGTGGAGGACCCGTCTGCCGTCCGTGGACGACCATCCGCGGGGCGCCGTCCCCGGGACAGCACGACTGACCGGTATCCCACCGGTACGGACCGACCCAGTGCGGAGGCGGAGGCGGCGGGCGGAGGCGGATCGGCGGGGTGCCAATCCAGGACAAGCAGGATGCTGCGTGGTATGGAACAGGTTGCCTGGCAGGCAACGTGCTGGTGATGGTGGCAGGCAGCGCCCAAGTGCAGGCTGTTTGTTGGTGGCAGGGGCACTTGCATTCGGCGGGCCATAGGATCGGTTGAAGAAGGGTAGGCAAAACTGAAAGGATACAGGAACAACACAGGAAAGATTGTCAGCGAAGGGTTACTCCATAACCAGATACAATTTGATTATGATTTAACATGATTTAAAATGATTAACTGAAGAAAACTCGAACCATTTTCTCTCACCCACCTGGACATCGTTGGCGCGAGAAGTTCGCCAACACAGCCAGCTTCGCTCGGCGGCAGCATGGCAAATGGCATGACGACGTTAACCATTCCTACGCAGCGCACATCTCACACCACCGCTTCCCTCCACCAGTCCACCGCTACTCCCACTGCCTCATCCCCCCCTCCCCACCGTCACCCCACGGTGCGACTCTCACTTTGACGGGTCGGAGCCGCGGAAGTAGGCGTGCACCACCTCCTGGAAGGCCACCGCCAGCGGCACGGTGTCGCTGAGGCCCAGCGTCAGAGGCGAGGGGCCGCGGGAGGAGCCGACCACCGCCTCTGAGCGCGGGGTGCCGCCGCCCGAGGCAGCAGACGGAGACGGAGACGGCGGCGCCATCACCGGGGCCGGCGTCGGGCCGCGGGAGACGGGTGAGGAGAGCGCCGGAGACTGCCGGCCTCGTGACACGGTGCTGACTCCCTGCAGGGGGGGGGGGAGGGGGCGTCAGAACAGCGAGACACAGAAGTAGAGCACAACATGCTGTATAGCATGGGACACAGCCCCAAGCGCCAGATCGTCAGATCAGCGCCAGGCGGAATTGGTATACGACATTCGAGCTGTTATTTGTCACCAGTTACCAACCACCCGAGTTCAACCAGCATACATTAATTAACGCCATTAACGCCATGATTAGCCAGGTATGAGTGTTTATCTTCGTGGCAACGTTCCACGGTACCAGAGCAAGTTCTCCTACTTCTCACAATACAGCTGCATAACGGCCGACACCTCGGGTTCTCGGTGCCAGTCCAGGCGTGCTCACCTCCGCACTACGTCGGCTCGGCGGCCTCGGTATCGCTATCGAGGAGAGGGTCGGTGTCGCTCCCCGCGCCGGCGTCGGCTGCGGGTGGTGCTTAGGAGGCAGCGCCGGGGGCATGTCTGAGCTCTCAGCGAATATCTCACTCAGCTCTGTAACGCACTAGAGAGAAAACGGTCAGCGTCAGCAGGATCCAGCCGAAAACGGAGCAAATGTGTCGAGCAGATTGCCGATACTGGCCACGGCTGCGGTGCTAGACAGGCTCTTCGTAGACACGGCATAGTGTGTATACTTGTAAATAATTCAGCGGTACAAAGAGATTTGAACAATACAACCTTCAACCGGTGGGTAGCATTTTGTTTCAAAAACAAAATCGAGCAACCACTCAAGACCACAGCCTCTAATAAGTCACTAAGATGACTATCTCGCAGGCCGTACCGGCGTATCTGTCTCCGTCGCCGGCAGGCGCGCTGTGGGTCGGCAGATGGCGCGGCAACGCGTGCCGCTCGGGTCGCTGGTTCGACTGCGTCGGGGAGTGGAAGCTCAGACCAATCAGGTCATTACTGGGCCGCCTGAGGGCAGACACGGGTCAATGGTAGAGTCAGGGGGAGGGGCTGATAGATCCAGGGGGAAAGGTCGGGGAGGGCTGGCACGGGACCACGTCAGTGCAGTTTGACAGAGGACAGCTGGAGTCCCACAGCCGCCTTCAAGGATCCCGGTTAAATCATGCAGATTTTCTCAAACGCAAGTTTCAGCGACATAAAACACTTCCAGCAATGATATCCAATAAACATCTTGCGGGAGTCTTCTGACAGTAAGCATCATATGACATTCAGTAACTCCAGTACCCCTAGACAGCACTGGTTGACTGGGAACTTACTCCTGTCCTGCCAGCTGTTGTGACTGGGAGCGCCGCAGACCGCCGCTGTTCTCCTCTGGGATTGTCGGACTCTTACTCTGCAGGAACACACGGATAGAGCGTCAGTCCATGGACCAAAAATCCTGCGTTATTAAGTCTCACATCACAGGCAGGGGGATCTATTTTGTTTGTACGGGGTGGCAAATCTAGTGGCGGTATTTATAACAACAAGTTGTTGAGCGGGGGAAAGGTAGCAGGCGGTCAACAGTCAACGATAATGTTGGTGACCGGGACGGGGAGAGGGGTATGGAGCTCGTCGTCCCGTATGAAACTGTACGCCCGATCGTTTTGTTTAGGGGGGGGGATCATGGTATAACAGGACCTTAGGGGACCCCTGGATCCTGCTCACAGGGGAGATTAAAGAGCGCGTATACAAGTGCCGCTGCAAGGCGATGATCAGGGAGGTTGTTCCTGACACAAATAATGAAAATGAACAGTTCGCCAGAATCTTAAGTTGATTTTAGCTTTGAATTGACAGCAGCCTCTACCCTGATTGAGAGAACTACCAACATGAGGTTGCTGTGATATCGGACAACACATAACCACACGGAAACATACATGAATTAACCTCCAACAGTCCAGGGCATCATTCATAATAATTTTCCTCAAGAGCAAGACACAGCTCATGCCAATCATGCCAAAGCATTTAAGACATGCTTTGATAAAAGCAGCGCACGTCAGGCCATTGACGTTCGATTGACGGACACCAAATATTGTGGTCAAGGAAACGTCACCTTATAACACCTCTGCAAGCAATCAAGCCATTGGGCGACCACAATCGCAGAACAATAGCGGATTGTACCGCGAGGTTGGTAAAAGTTAGCAAGTGCAAGCATTTGTGAAATACGACCCAAACTATTTGCGGTCCTGAAACTCCACCAAAACTTGTATGCTCGACGTTAACATAGCCAAATGGTGAATTGCTCTTCACTGAATAGAGCATTAATCAGATGCACGTCGAAATTGACCATGAAGGCGGGTTACTTACTCGAGCACCCACTGAGCCTAGCAATGCAATGCCTTGCAGCCCCATGCACTGGTTCCATGCAGGAATCCCTGATAGTACGACAAGAGACCACAGTTACGTTACAAATACCTAGTTATATTAAAGGTATCCCAAAATTATTCAAAATAAACGTAGACATAACGAGTAACGACAAGCCTCCGCCATTCAGCGTGGTGCAGGCACAAGCCGGTACATGGGACTTCACGTGCAGAGGCCGGCGCCATCCCACATCCAGACGTCACAGCTGCAGACAATGTAACATTCATCGCCGCACCCCGCGGCGGTAACCCGGCGGCCCCTGGTAACCCGGCGGCCCCTCTCTCGATCATGCACCACCTCCTGCCGATGGTACCTGCGATAAATTGAGGTGCCGCGGCCGACGCAGCTGGTGGTGACATGTGGAAGAGCAGACGGTCTCATGACAGACGGCGTTCAAGTGAATATACAGACACGCCGAGAGGTGCGAGTGACAACTAAAGACAAGCAGCACACAAAAGAACATCATTCCAGAGTCAATGGGACGTGTCCTGGAGACTAACGGGAGGTTGATTATAGCGGAATAATCAAAAGGTGGGTGCTGGCACAAGACTCGAGCAGTGACTGAACTACGCGTCATGCCGGGTGCAGTGGGGTGGAACGCAGGCACACGGGCAACCTGGACTGAGCCAGGTACAGGCCCGGACTGAGCCAGGTACAGGCCCGGACTGAGCCAGGTA
>VOPJ01001210.1:0-64257 GCA_014673585.1 Semibalanus balanoides
AAACGTGTTTAGCTTCAATGACCAGCACTATCGCCAGAAACTTGGGATCGCCATGGGCGCCATCCCTGCGCACCGCCTATAGCCATACTCTTTTTAGACAGATTTGAACGGCAGGCTTTGGAGAACATGTCGCAGAAACCAAAATTCTTAGTGAGATGCATCGACGACTACGCAGGCCTTTGGACACATGGGGAGCAGTCTTTACTAGAGTTTCTTGCTTACATGAATACAGTGCATGACACAGTAAAATTTACAATGGACCATTCAGGAGGGGGCCTCGGGGATCGGGGGGTACCCTTCTTGGACAACAACTAATCACCATCGAACACATGACGATTGTTCACGATAGAAACGGAAATGTACATCAAACCAAACTACTTCTGGCTCATACTCAATTATCATTGTCAGCGCATCCGACAAAGCTCGACCAAACATAACATGGCTAAGGAGTCAATTTTGCCGTGCGATTAAACAATCTTCAAGTGTTTGCAAGGTGAACATAAGCCATAGGGAAGATTTTTGGGATTTAGCTTTTGGAAAATGGGTTACCAAACCACATTCTTTCGAGGCTTCCTTGGGGAGGCACGAAGGCAGAGGACAGCACCGACCGGTGCACGTAAGCCGCAAAAGTTTACAATCTGATGGATTTTATGCTTGCTTACGTTGATGAGCAACTCCTTGCAAAATTAAGAGCAAAGTAAAAAAAATCGGGTCTGGACATCAGGGTGGCATGGCAGAATAAGGAAAAACTTAAAACTATGTTAGTAAGGTCTTCTCTTTGTAAGCCCAAATGACCAGGGGGTCAAAGGTGCCATACATGTAAAACAGGATTTACGGGGGATTGCACACAGAAGAATGTGATCTATGAAATCAGGTGTCAGATCTGTCAGAGGGATAGCCAGGAAGGTTTTTACATTGGAAAAACTAAGCGACCATTGCGCCTGAGATTCAACGAGCACGTACGTGACATGCGCAATCAAACTGAAGACACACCAATGGGTGATCATTTTAGAAAGCATCACGCTAATCTTACTGATGGTTCCAATGTTCCCCTGAAAATAAAAGTCATTTATAAGTCCAAGGGCCACCCGGATCGCAAAATCGACGAATCATTACTGATAAGGGCAAATCGTCCTAAGCTCAACAGCAACGTCTCCTCTTGGCCTGTCTTGTAGTTGTAGATATATGATAGGACTATATATATATTATAATATATATATATATATTATATATATATTATATATTATATATATATATATTATAATATATATATATATGTAGGTTTGTATATGTCTTTATATATGAATATGGTGTATATGTTTGTAGGTATATGTTTGCCATTGTACAATTTGTATGAATATGGCTGGACATGTATGGGTAGTTATGTGTGTATTTTGTATGTGTGCATGCACATATGTATATTTATGGTGTTTGTGTAATAGGTATGCATATAATATTAATATTTAATAAGTATAATATTCATTTTAGATGATTTAAGTGGGACGGTGAAGAACATGTACATTGTGTATCATATGTGATTGCGTGTAAATAGAAGTGATAGGTGTAATTAACGTTAATGTGTTTGCTGTCATGTAGTTGGGTTTATAAACATGATTACTTGGAATCGGCTAAATTTTGAAACCTTATAATGTGCTGTTTTAGTGTATGTGATTAGTCCTGTGCCTTAGAGCAATATTTTGTAGGTTGGTGCGATCAAAATAATTGGTCACGAATTTGAAGCATTAATTTTGTTAAGAGGCAGTTAGAAAAGCGTCGTATCGAAATGTTGACTGTTTGATAAAGGCCTGTGGCCGAAATATTACGAAATATTAACTTAATTTTGATAACTTTTCGATTTTTCATATCTTCGAGGAAAAGGTCATGGTATTTCGTTTGTTAATTTTTGCTGTATGCTTCCAATTGGTAAGTTATGCAATCGCATGTTTCATTTGGCAACCGAATTCCGTTGTCTATGACAGGATATTATACTTAATTTTCAAACCGCGCCCCTGTGAGACTAAACACAGCTTCGTCAGAGTCGGGAGCAAAATACCCTCCACAACTAACTCAAAAAGTAATAAGGCTACAAAGATGACAAATGGCGTTCGAAAGCACTTGAGAGGAATATTCTAGGATACACAATTCTTAATAATAGCGTTGTTCCGCATAGTTCTTAAATCTTTCGGTTACTTGGACAGTTTTTAGCTCAGATCAATATTGAGGTCACCAGAGGTCATCAAAAGACAAAGTTTTCAAGTTTATAGAACTTCGCTTCAGAAACCCCAAATATCTCAAAACTAAATTATGATACCTAGGAACAAACGGAAACAGGCAATCGCCGTTGGAGTCCTGGGGCATTCCACGACATTTCGACCAGTCGAAAACACCCTCATCTCTCACTTTTTGTTCAAATTGGTGTATAGGGTTATACTTGGGTCCTGAATCAGCTGTGGAAATATTAGCTCGATCTGATTCAGGTTATCGAGTTATAGCCTTCGGGCATTTTTGGGCAGGGTCACGTTGCAGAGGTGTTTTCGGAGGCCAAAAGACTGCATTTGACTTAACCGAATGCTACAAATACTTGTATGGCTGACGTTCAACAATGAAACGTTTTTTTTTGCGTGACGCCTTGAATGACCTTGACCCACGTGAACCTTGTTGACAATTTTTTTCGATGAACCTCGTGTGACCTCGGGTACACCTCTGATTTCAATTTTTCACCTCTCAAAATACTGTCAATGTCTTGTCTAACAATGCAACAAATAAAAAAGGTGCGTTTTTCCTCTAATTTCCATATTTCCCATCTATATACGTGCGTATTTTTGAATTACCCCCAAGGGGAGGGGTAACGGGCAAATATCTGCCAAGCTATGAGACCGATTTGGAAGGGGTCTTCATCATTTGATGGTCTAAGACGGTGCCGTTTAAAATTTTATGCACTTTGGTCTAATCTGAGTCCAGCAAATTGGACCTAAACCACACAAACCACCAACAATCGCTGCAGACGACATCATGCTCCGAACCAATAGGACCGATTTGGGCGAAATTTTCACCATCTCCGTATCCGCGACAATGGTTTCAAAACGTTGTGGTACAGAGTTTTATCCTACTTTGGTTCATTCTTAGTGACTAAATTAGACCAAAACGCAAAAACGTTTGCAGACGGCGTCAATGCTCAGACCTAAATGGGACCGACTTGACGGGTCTTCTTCAATCAATCCCTGGTGTGGTCCAAAAAACAGTGTCTTCAAGAAGTTTATATTAACACTTTGATCTGAATCTTAATTGGACCAAATCAGAACAAAACCCACCAAAATATAAATTTGCCAGATGCACCGTAAGTTCCGAACATATGGGTCAATTTTGGACACGATCTTCACCATGGATCTAGCCTGGTCCAGAAGACGGGGCCGCTAGAGAGTTACGTCGACTTTGGTCTTATATGAAAGTGGCACCAACAATTGGACAAAACCACCAAACCACCAAAACATACGTCATGCAGCACGGACATCCAATGCGTCCGAACCTAGATGTACCGATTTGGGCGTAATCTTTACCATTTCGATCCGGCGTGGTTTAAACGTTGTGGTGGCAACAGTTTTACCTAATTTGATTCAATCAAGTGGAACCAAATTAGACCAAAAGCTAAAAAATCATTGCAGATGACGTCATAGACTCAGAACCTATGTACTGATTTGGTTCGGAATTTCACCATTCGATCGGCGCTGGTCTCAACGTTGTGGTGGACAGTTTTATCTAATTTGATTCAATCCAAAGCTGGACCAAATTAGACCAAAACGCTAAAAATAGTTGCCACGCATGGCGGTCATGACTACGAACTACATGGGACCGATTTGGACACGGTATTCACCATTTCCATTCTGGCTTTGTTCCCAAAGCAACGGCCGTATTGAGTTTAATCATTTTTGGTCGAAATTTAAGTGGACCAAATCGGACAAAACAATCACCAGTTTCGTTTGGTTTCGGTCATTTGTCCACTTTAATTTGAACCAAACTCGTCAACCTCAACAACGGCACTGTTTTGGATCAAGCCGGAATCGCATGGTGAAGAATCATATTGTCGCAAATCAGTTTTGATATGTTCTGAGAATGGCGTCGTCTGAACGTTTTTTGACTTTTTTGGTCTAATTTTGTCACTTGATTAAACCAAAGTAGATCAAAACTCTTCTCGCACAACGTTTGAACACGCTGGATCGAATGGTTAATGCCTGTCCAAATCGGTCATAGGTTTGGAGCATGAATGTCCGTCTGCAACGATTTTTGGTGGTTTGGGTGTTTTGGGTCCAATTATGGTCCCACTCAATGATTAGACCAAAAGTGCATACAATTATATACGGCACCGTATTGACACGCCAGAATAAAATGGTTGAAGACCCCGTCCAAATCGGTCTCATATCTTTTGCAGATATTTGCCCGTTACTCTTCCCCCTTGGGGGTAATTCGAAAACACGCACGTATATAGAAATTGGAAAATATGGAAATTTAGAGGGAAAAACGCACCTTTTTGTATTTGTTGCTGTTAGCAGACATTGACCAAGTATTTTGGAGAGGGGAAAATTGAAATCAGAGGTGTACCCGAGGTCACAGAGGTCTTCGAAAAAAATTGTCCACAAGTTTCACGTGGTCAAGGTCATTAAAAGGGTCACGCAAAAAAAATCAGACTTTCGTTTCATTGTGGAACTCGCCATACAAGTATTTTTAGCCATTTGTTTAAGTCAAATGCAGTCTTTTGGCCTCCGAAAACAACTCTGCACGTGGACCCTGCAATGGCCGAGGCTATAACTCGATAACCTGAAGTCAGATCGAGCTAATATCTCCACAGCTGAATTCAGGACCCAAGATAACCCTAAACACGCAATTTTGGAAACAAACAGTGAGAGATATAGGGTGTAATTTGGGATCAAAATGGTCCGAAATATCGTGGAATAGCCCTCCTTCAAATTTTACCTAAGGTCAATAGTTAAGGCCCAGAGGTCACCGAATGCTCAAATAGCCGTTTTCACGAAGGATTTAATTTTTAACCCGGAGTACCCGTAGTAACCCGTAGTATCAGGGAATATGATCGTGCGTTTTGGGTAATTGAGTCTAAGAGCACGGCTTTTCCCGGATATTTTTGGTGTCATTGAAATGTATAATTAATAAAAGTTTTATTTAATAACTAAACATCCGGGAAAAAGCCGTGTTCTTAGACTCAATTCAACAAAGCAATGACTATTACCGAGTACTACCGGGTAAAAAATAACTAGCTTTCGTAAAACGGTTAAAATAACATTTTCTTTCCCCAAAGTTTTTCGTAAATAACTTTTTATCAGTTAAATATAGAGCAATTATTTAAAACAATACCGTGTCTGTCTCGTCAATTCGCTTGTACAGATATGGCAACCCGATTAGGTCAACTTTATAATTTGACCTCAGGTAAAGGTTATTTTGTAACGTATGTAGGTCATGCTGTATACGGGACGATGCGTCTTGACGAGGCAAATACAGCGGTATCATTTGTACGTCTCTAACTGCATTATATCAATAGATATTTGCAATAAAGATGCCGGTGACGTTAGCTGACCTTAGCTGACCTTGCAGAGATCATTGAGCAGCAATTGCACCTGGTTCATCAGGAATGAGCTAAAATATCCTAATTCTTGAAGAGTTGACCTGATATAATGCATGTTTGCTAAATATGAAGCATTTGTTAGTTTCCCCTTTGACTTACAATGGGAAGTCACGAAATTGATCTGACCTAAGGCTACCAATATATACAAAATATTATATAAGCGAATTGTAAATACTTATGACCTTAACAAATCCTGTAAGCTTCTAATCTCTTGAACAAACACTGTGGCTAATTAGCACGACCACAAATATTTCTGAAGGTCCAATGTGGATTATTGGTGCCCAAATAGTGGTGCCAAGTTTTAGATATCTATTTATTTACTTTATCGTTTTTTTGCAGCGCATTTGGTTAGCGCGCACGCCTTCTGCTTCCGCCCTGGTAAAGCGGTATGAAGTATGAACAGTATGCTCGAGTCGATAGAGGTTCTCACCCAGACTTGCAGGTAGACCTTTCCTTGGATGGACTGCGGTCGATGGTATAGCGGCTGCGATAAAAACGTCAATAGGCGGGGAGAACCATGTCAAGACTTTCCAGCACGTAAAATTTTAGATCCTAAAATCTGTCCATGAACAGATTTTACGATTGAACCCTGCTACGATTAGACAGTGGAACCTTCTTCCTGAAACACTCCGTAACACTCCTTCTCGACGTGACTTCTCTCGTCAAATCTGGCGGCGATTCGGGGCACCAGAGCCACCAGCACTTAACTCAGTAGGTACAAAAACACTAAACACACAACACAACCAAGACTACGTGTCGGAATATCACACTACACGCCCACCTCTTTCAACTCCAACTCACACCAAGTCCATCGTGGTTCTTGTGGACCACGTACGAAGACACTGCCCCATTACATGCTCTGGTGCCCCCAATACACGATCACCAGAAACGAACCTCTTTAACGCAGCGGCGACACGTTGTGCCGGACCTTTGACCATTTGTCACCCAAAAACAAATTAGAGCTCCTGCTTTTTGGTAGAAATATTTCACAAACACAGGGTACAGACATCGCACACCACTTACAGACATTCATTGCACTTTCACACACTCAACTCAACACTCGACACTCGACTCAACACACACAAACAACATAACAGCCATACATTACCAGCTCATTCACCACGCTGACCTGCTGGTTGCCGCCCTGTGCCTGGCCACCCGATTTTTTCGAATAGCCGCTTGTGGGTCTGGTAGCGGGGCCTACGTGACTGTTCCTTAGTGTTGGTTAATTCTTGTTTTATTTGTTTCCTCTGGAGAGGCGCTATAATTTAAGCTATGCTTATTTGCCGCCAATTCCCGTAATGTTTTGTTTGATCTGATGTTCTTTTGTTACCAAAATAAACGAACTGAACTGAACTGAACAGGAATGACACAACCTGATGGTATAAGAGTCAGTGTCCATGCAATAGTATATGGTTAGTGAAGGCCAGAACCAGAAGCGTACCCAAACAGAGAATCCGGACCACTATTTATAAACAATAATGTGTATATTCAAAAGTTTTGATCTCTCAGGACACATAGGAATACGACATATTGCATGCCAGGTATGATTTTATACACTCCCACTGTTGATGACGTTTCGTCTTGCTTCGCAGACTTTGCATTTATGCAATATCACGGTAGTTTGGGTTTGATTTGTTGTCTCTTTCTCACCGTTACCAGCCATTATACATGTCAAAACCTGCAATAAATTACGCACACGTTTTGCACTGCATCAACTCTGTTTCGCCAGAAGCCTATTTGTGCATGTCCATGGAAATGAGGACGCTTTTGCATCATAATGTTCTGCTAAGTATTGCATTTAAATATATATCATTAGCCGTTTTCACGATGGATTATTTTGTGCGAAATGTTTTATAACATTTTAAAATGTTTTAAAATGTTTTAGTAGTAGCTGTTTTCACGATGGACTAATTTGCAAGAAATTTTTTAACCCTCGCCCTACGCTCCCGTAAGGTGAGGGTTAAAACATGTTTTTTTCTCGCAAATTAGTCCATTGTGAAAACGGCTACCAATAAAATATTTTGAAACATTTTAAAATGTTTAAAACATTTCGCGCAAAATAATCCATCGTGAACCCTCCCAGCACAATGCACGTGGGAAGCAAAAGTAAATTATTGACGGTAACTTTGGCATTGCCTCATTACTTTATTTCAATGTATATCTCATCGGCTTTTGCTGGATAATAAGTTATTTTGATGGTTCTTAGTTGGCTCCAAGAGATCACTGATAGGACACTTCTTTTTGCGGTGTTGTTGAGTACATTTAACATGCTTACCAATTTGCAGGTATAAGCAGCAACGAATGATCACGTATAGCATCTTGACCATGTATGTACAATGGAATGCTGTCATTATGAACAGGGGCGCAGCCAGGGGGCATTTGGGGCAAATGCCCCCCCCCCCCCATCGCGGCTCAGAGGGGCCCATCTCGGGTCTGAAGGGGCCATCTCGGGTCTGAAAGGGGCCCATCGTAGACTCGTGGGGTCCTCTGTCGGCCTGAGGGGACTTCTGCCGGTCTGAAGGGGGCTCTCGGTCGACTTGAGGGGACCCTCGGTCGACCTGAGGGGGCCCCTCGGTCGGCATGAGGGCCCTTTGTCGGTCTGAAGGGCCCTCAGTCGGCCTGAGGGGCCCCTTGGTCGGCATGAGGGGCTCTCTGTCGGTCTAAGGGGCCCTCTGTCGGTCTGAGGGCCCTCTGTCAGTCTGAGGGGGCCCTCTGTCAGTCTGAGGGGGCCCTCCGTCGGTCTGAGGGGACCCTCTGTCGGTTTAAAGGGGCCCTCTATCAATCTGATGAGGTCTTAAATAGGCCTCTGTTAGTTTGAGGGGCCATCTGTCGTCCTGAGGGGGCCCTCTGTCGGCTTGAGGGGGCCCTCGGTCGACCTGAGGGAGCCCCTCGGTCGACATGAGGGGTCCTCTGTCGGTCTAGGGGCCCTTTGGCGGTCTAAGAGGGCCCTCTGTCGGTCTGAGGGGCCCTCTGTCAATCTGATAGGGTCTTAAATAGGCCTCTGTTGGTTTGAGGGGTCCGTCTGTCGTCCTGAGGGGGCCCTCTAGACTCAGACTCAGACTCAGACTCAGACTCAGACTCAGACTCAGACTCAGACTCAGACTCAGCGACTTACAGACTCAGACTCAGACTCAGACTCAGACTCATACTCAGACTCAGACTCAGACTCAGACTCAGACTCAGACTCAGACTCAGACTCAGACTCAGACTCAGACTCCGAATGACGTTGACGTCACAGTGCAGACCAACCGCAGCGCTGCAGCTGTTTGCAATGTCGTCAGGCTATCAACAGTTACGCGAGCGGCGCGTGAGCGTGCGCCGGGCACCCCGCGTGTCACCGTGTCGCAACGCACCGCGCGAGTGGCGACGCACCGCTGACATTGGTGTCAGGCGGTGTCACGTGCTCTGCTTCAGCCGCTGTGTCACGAGGCTGGCCATCTGTGGTGGGTCCGTCGCGTCGCGCAGCGGAGGCAAACGGACCAGCGGCGCCCGCTAGCCAAGAGGGATTTGCAACACAGTTAGTCGACGGCAGACGCAACCGAAACTGTTTGTCATCGCAAATTTGCATGCCGTAGCCGGCGTTGAAATGTGTCTGTCCTCACCTCACATGACTTTGATGCGCCATAAAACACTGAAATTATAGTGTGTGTTTATCTAATAGCAGGTGGCAATGGAATGAACGAGAAGACTGCAGTGTTGAGAAAAGACTGTCCATTGCACTGCAAACTTCTTCCAGAAGTGATATGCAATACAGGTATGAGGCATGACTATTGACAAGAATATGCAGCACAAACTCTAAAGACATGTGCACTAAAAAAAAGAAAAATGTCCCAGGTATGTCGGGGCACGTAAAACTTTCGTCTCTAAATTTTGCCGGCCAACAGGAATATGCGCCGATCGGGTGGGTGAGGTCAGGGACCAGCGCAACAGGCTCTGCTTAGCGCGGGTCCTGACCTCGGAAAGCCATCCATACAAAACATTCGGACTAAATTTATTTTAAAAAAAAAATGATTAGTCATACACTGTTCGTTTTGTTATATTTTATGTTAACATGTTTACATGTGCCTAAAAATATGCACTCATATGATGTTGACCCATGTCTGAAAAGCAATCGTATTACTTGCTCACGTATGTGCATCAAGAAACACACTTGCGGATTTAAGCAGAGACTATCATGGGTGCCCAAACCCCAAGCCCAACCCAGCCGAAACCCATGAACACCAAAACCAGACCCAGACCCATTCAAAATTCATAATATTGATACCCATGCCCATTGGGGCCCATTCAGATAGGCTGATAATTATTTTCACAAAATTCGCAACCATTACCATAGCATGTGACTTTCATAATATGAACGAGACAGTAATATTAGGACCTGTGTGTTGCTGCTGATTTGATCTTATCGAACACTTTGCCGTCAACATTGTCATATTGGCATCAGACCTAGCGATCAGACCATGGTTTAACCAAATATTACGCCACTATTACTACCACGATTTTTATTGTTGTCATATAATTGCCCAAAATCTATTGTTTAAGTGTCCTATATCAATTTAAAAAATACTTTGGTTATTAAAACATCTGGTTGTCAAGTTAAAAAAAACTCTTTAGCGACATTATTCCAAAATTAGCCATTAACCCTATGCCCACCCAAAGTACCCATTGAAAAGTCAAAATGCATACCCCAAACCCAAAGAACATTTGGGACGGGACGAATTGGCACACAACGTGGGCACCCATGAGTGCACCCAGCCCATGATAGTCCCTGGATTTAAGGGAGGCAGGAAGATCGACCCCCAAAACGTCTGAAATCGGCTAGAAATAGACACTTTCTTAGGTAAAAAATGTAAGCAGGTGCAAACCCGTAGGTGCAAAGACCATTTATAAAGCAAAGTGCAATATACAAACTTTCAAAGATAGCAAATGCTAGGGCTAGAATATTGCTATCTTAGATTATATATTTTTTATGTTACCCAAAATGCTTTTTATGGGGGATGCCCGCAAAACCAACATTCTTGTATAAGTTCAAAAACCGGAATATATGTATGAGAACAACACATGGAAAATACCCGAACCCAATTTCAAAGCAATATCTTAGTTTTTGACTAACTGATGGCTTCATTGTCCATAGGTAAACAATGACGATAAATGAGTAAACAATGACGTCATTTTTTACAGCACGTTTTTTAGCTTTTATAATCTGGAAAAGTGAAGGCATGGTTTGATTAGTAAAATTATTTTATATCAACCAGTGTCAAAACCCCATCTAAGCAATATCAGTAGACGCACTCTCAGGCATGAGGAAGCGAAATACGACAATATTGTATAACTATGCGATATTTTTGTATGTATTCGCCCCACTGAACTCTATAGAGACTCTCTATAGATATNGTCAATGCCACTTTTTATAAAAGCCAGATATCTGGCTTTAATAAAAAAAGGAAACGAAGAGGTCCGGATACGTACGAGGAATGAACGGGGATGGGTATGGGAAAAAGTCAGGGAAGGATCCTTTTTACCCGGACGGGGAAGTACGCGTGCCATATTATTAAACCACTGTCAGGTCGGGGAACGCTACGTCAGCGTGCGGGGGAAAAGTCGGAAAAAATCCTATTTCCCCGGACGGGGGAGCTGCTCGCCATGTATTTTCATCATAGGCGGAACGGGGAAGGTCTGGGGTCCTTGTGGCGTCAGTGCGGGGAATGATGCGGTCTCTCCGCACCTTCCCCATCCGCTATTTCCCCGTTCAAAGTGTCTCATCCCGTTCAAAAGTCGTTTTCCCCGTTCATAAGTTCGTTTTTCGCTGCGGGTCTCCCCAACCCGGCTTTAACAATCCCCGTCCGGGGAAAGCTCTATTTGCGGCTGGGAGATTTTATCAATTTCTTCATCATGTTTAGCACATTTTAATTTGATACCAGACCCCATGATAGGTATCTTTTTAAGAAAATTCTTCATATGTTAAGCACATTTTATTTTGATACCAGACCCATGATAGGTATCTTTTAGAAAGTTCTACGAGTCTCCCACCTTACATCAATGATATCAGAGTTATTAAAGAGACACTGCCACCTTCCAAAAAGTCTTCAATGTACGCTGGTTGTTGGTGCAAAATTATGAGTAATTGCTGCTGAACACTTTATGACATTTGTTTCTCACAAACATTGATCAATTTTTATGAAAAATGCGTTTTATATTTTGGGCTGATGACGTCTATTGATTTGTTTTAAAGAAATAAAACCTTCACGCTGCCATAAGTATGACTAGTAATGGCATAATGTATTGCCCAAGGTAAAAACAAGTCGGACTATAATCAAACGCCATAGTAAAAAGAGACGACAACTTCGCTCAGAATCCCCTTCCAAATACACTGGGGACTGGGGATGTTACAGATGTCAAAACAAACCAAACTTGGAATTTCTCTGTATTCCGACCTCAGTGGTTGTTTAACTTATTACCATACATAATTTCAATGCCAAGCAGCCAAAATGGCTATTTCAACTCAAATATAATGTTAAGGTGGCAGTGTCCCTTTAAGCGTGTGCTATAATGAAGAAATGATAGAAATCGAACGTCGCTGAATGCATGCTTTTTGCAAGGCCATATATAGGAAATAGAGTCATCCGGTGATTTTACGTGGTCATGACGTCAAAGCAAACGTCATTCGTATCCATCGGCCTCCTCCGCCATCGCAGTTAATGCTATTTCAGGGAAAACAAATGTCCTGTAACTCAAAAAGCATAAAGGTTACGATAAATGCAAAGACATCACTGAAAAGCTCAAATACAGGCTAATCGAAATGATTCAGATCATTTTAGGCTCAGGTCAATATTGAGGACACTAGAGGTCATCAAAGTTCATGTGTGTGGAATCTGCTCCAGACCCATACTGCGCGCATGGATGAGAAATACCTTATTATTTTTAGTATTTCTCTTTCATACTACGCGCCGTGCCGGTCGTAAACTTTGACACCTTTGAATTTTACCTAAACCAAATGAAATGAGTGCAAGTCGACGCATCCTGACAAGGCGAACACGATGATATCAAAGTATTTGTTGTATCTTTATTTGTTGAAAAGTTATTTGCGGAAAACTGTTTTAACCGACCACAAACGGCATGCGCCAGAATTGACTACTGGGGTGACGTCATAAGTTTTTGTGGACACGTTACGGCGATAGCGATGAGACCCCCTGATTTTTTTGCGAGGACATGCTGGTTGAGGGGTCTTACATTAAGCTATAGCCCTATACAGGTTACCAGATACTTTGTGCACAATATTGCATTAGTATGCAAAGGTTGAAGGTGCTTGCGTGCATTGGAACGTTCTCCGCTGTATTCACGGTCCGGCGCTGGCACACGCTGCTCGGTGAATGCCGGGCGCAGCAGACCCCGCTCATATAGGTATGAGCAGTGGCGTAGGCGCTTTGCATTTTTCGGATCACGTTGCAGCAGCGTCAGTTTGGATCATTGCAGCGGCGCAAAGGATCCAATTAATATCGGTCCCGGATTGCCCATTCCCAAGGGTAAAGGTCAGGGGGAGGTTAATCTTACCATTCTGTCCGCCTTGTGACGCACACTCTTCACATGACGACTTCTGTTCATCCTTGTGACGCCACAAAGCCTTTTTTACATTGTGACGTGACTCGAATACAATGTGTTAATAAGCCCGAACCAGTCCAGATCGGCCAGAGCAGCACGTTGATTTGTAACCAAGATGGTATAGGCATTTTGAACAGCGGTAAGAGCGACGCATTAATGTGTAAATAAGTACATTTATCTGTATATGTGATTTGTTCCCATGAAGGGATGTTGAAATAGATTAGTTGATTGATTGATTCATCATTTACATCTCCCTCCGCTCAACAACCCTTTTCGTTGACAGCCCCTCTTGAGGGCTTGGTCCCCCCTTGATGGATTTTTAAGTACGCCACCGCTCATACCTATATAATACACGCAAACGCCTACACGGTTTTGTAAAGAACAACCATATATACCATAGGCGAAGTTCGACTTATGATAAACTCTGGTGACCTCAATATTGACCGTCCTAAGAAATTGCCGGTATGCTTTCGATAGAGCTTGTCTCGAGTTTGCTTGTCTCGAGTATCTAACGTCTTTTTTGCTCATCGCCACGTCGTGTGGTTCTTAGATCTTAGGGGGGCTATCCGTCCCCCTCCCGACAATATGTGGTTGGCAGCGGCGCGAACCCCCGCTGTTCACTGGTTAACATTGATTATACCTTATTTCTGTAATTAAAAATATTATTGCGTCTGCCACCCTTCCCGCCTCCGGACATGGTTGTGCCCTGCCTCTGTCCTGCCCTTGCTCCCACCACTGCCCTACCCTGTTGCATCTGCTTGCCCTACCCACCCTCTGCCTTGAAAGCCCTGCCTTGCCTCTCCCCTGTCTTGCCCACCCTGCCCTTGTCTCGCCATATCCTGACCCTGCCCTGTTCTGCCCTGTCTTTCCTCTGCCTTGCCTTCCCCCCTCTACCCCGGCCTCTGTCCCGTCCTGCCCTGTCCGCTCCCTGTCATGTCCCGCCCTACCCTGTCCCGCCCTGTTCTGCCCTTTGCTGCCACCCTGTCCTGCCCCGCCCAGTGGCGCCGGCACAGCTTTTGCAATGGTCCGCTCTCCGTTAGATAGGTCAATTTAAACAACCCGATACAGAGCGAAAGTCTCGGTCAAATTGCTGAATATTATGGTCATGATTAGGTATAATAGTTTGGATAGCAAGATAGACTAATGTGACTAAAATTTGAATTGGTCGACGAAGGAAACTGTTCCATATCTGTTCAAAGTGGTCACAATCCACAATTTCGAGAAAACAGCACGGGTAAAATACAGAAGGTGGCCTAAATTTTAGGGGTGGCAATGCCACCCCTGTGTATGGCAGGGGTGGCAGTCTGCAAACCCTGTCCCTATGGCGCCACTGCTTCCAGAATGGCGCTTTGTCAAATAATTTCACTTAAATGTTATTTTGGAATGCTAGGAAAGCTGCGGTTTGAACTCAGCTATGTTACGCTATTTATAGAGCTATAACTCATAATACCGCGCTGTCTCATAACTCATGGACGTGAAAGTGACTTCGAAATATGCTTCACCTTTCAGCTTTATTGTCCATATTTCACTAGCATGTGTGGTAGATGATTGCATATCCTTTGAGTTCATGACGCAGTATTGCTATATAAAACGAAAGGTAAGTTTCAGTCGTGTACATTGCCAAGGACATAGTCACACAAGCATAATTAAAAGTCATAATAGAGACAATATGAAAATAAATTGCGCTTGTAATAGTAAATATCACACTTCCATTAGCAATAGCATGGTCATGTCAGTGGAGTCATGCTACACACGTTTTATGCTTGCTACCCTCCATATAATTAAACAGTAACATATACTAGCCGTTTTCACGATGGATTATTTTGCGCGAAATGTTTTAAAACATCTCAAGATGTTTTGAAATGTTTTAGTATGAAAGTTTTAGCATAGGATATATTCCAAGAGAACAAAAAATGATTTAGGCGATATTATCATTATTCAAGAGTTATGGAAACTTGAAATGAGCTCTTTACAAGATAATGATACAAAATTGTTCGTTTCTAAAGAACATATTCGACTAGAGTCCGTTCGTTCAGTTAAGCATATCGCCATATTAGTTACTCAATCTGGCAGCGTCATGGATCACAGGTCTGGCCTCCGCATGGCGCAAGGTTAATTGCGCTAGAAACGATTCGCTGGAGCGCGTCCATTATGAGTCAAGGGGAGTTCGCTTTTGTTGAGCGACCAATAAGCGTGGCCTGAGACCGATATTTTTCGAAATTTTTTGAAAAGTGTCAGGTAGGTTGAAGATCTGGCATCACCAGCTTTACCTATACATAATTTCTTGCTAATTACCACCCAAACCGCAAATTTTATAACAACTTATATTCTTTCAACATATTACAAAATCTGAAGACATTTCAAGACCAAAAAATCGTTTGCAAAAGTTGCTAGTTAAGGAAATTAAGTTAAGTATACCTAAAACTTCATACTAAAATATTTCAAAACATCTTAACCCTATTAGTGGCAGGCTCCCGGGCTACCCTTATTATGACAGGCGGGGGGGGGCATATTCGGCCCCCCCCGGAGATCTCGAGACTTTACCCGTCCGATTTTTCAAAAATCCAAACGGCGGCGATTCACCTTAAACATGATCTACATTCTGAAAAAACGGAATGTTATAAATCTTAAAATAGGGTGGGCAACGGGGGCCAAAAAGTTACAAAAATAGAGGTATTTTGATCCAATACAGCTGCCATGTTTATCACCGATTTTAATGGCAATTCACATTGATCGATAGATATTGAGTACAAAATGATTCTGATGACGATTGTTAAAATTCCCAAAATCATAAGGCGTGTGCAGGTCACTAAATTGGGGGGCGAAGTAAAAAGCGTAATTCAAAACGTTTTGATGGCTTTTTCTGAAACAAAATTGCAATTAGTTCGGTATTTTACATCATAACAAAATAGTTAATAAGCATATTTTTGTACCAAGGCGTTGCCACGGTTAACGAAAAAGGGAGGCCAAATATTACAAAATATGATTAAGCAGTCATGCTTCTACCACGGAATATAAATCAGGTACTGGTCATAGATAGTTCCATTTTGAATGCTGCAAATCATCATAGGCGTATCCAGGATCCCATTTGTGGAGGTGAAAGACCTTTTTATAGGAATACATCCCGCTAATATAATACTAACTAGTCAACAATTACTAGTTTGCCTGCAATTTTCAATTCACATAATTTGCCCGCTTTTTACCCCTACCTGGGCTCGCCTATTCTCTTCAAATGTTTCAAAAAGGACCCCCTGGTGTTTTTTGTCATCGGTAAAACTGCAGTATGTTATGTCCTTGTAGGCCCATGCATCAAAGCTTCCTTGTAATAATACCCCTTTCTATTCCTGAGCGCGGGCCTCTGCAATAAAATGTATTTATTTCTCTCCTGGATCATGTGTCCAGTTAATTCATTCTCAACTATCTGTTTATTGCACCGTAATGCAGGTATATCGTTATCACTATGCAAGTTTACCCCCTTTTCTGTGCCTGGACACGCCCTTGAAACTCAAGACGTTAATAAAATGTATTGCCAAAATATGAAGGAGAAACTATTTCTTCCAGCATCTTCATAGCTATAAATCGCAATTATATTGCTTTGATGACTGTCAGCTAGGCGTTTCATACTTTTTGGAAATTCCCCCCTTTTCAATGTACCTGAACCGCCTCTGCCGTAAAAAATACAGTATATCATGAAAACAACTATTTGAACGTTATTTTGAATCACCGTAAAGCTATGCAACTTCTTCGTACTTGAGGCAGTTAGGAAGAATCCGTGAAGACGCATTTCCGTATTATCGCCAGTTGTCGCCGAAAAATCCTCCCAAAACTGGGCCCTGGAACCGCCTCTGTTTCAAGTCAGAAAAACTTCAAAATTTGACTCCGTGAAAATCAATTTTAGGAAAAGTCCGAAAGTTTCATAAGCCTACTCGTAAGCCGTTCGGAGATATCTAGAAAAACATGAGGGGTGGGGGCCAATATTTTGCCCCTGCCACTAATAGGGTTAAGATGGTTTAAAACATTTCGCGGAAAAGTTAACCCATCGTGAAAACGGACCAATATAATGGGGTTGGTGACAGTGTTGTAAGATACCCATATTTTGGGTTCATAAAAACGAGTGCAATTTATCATGATGTAAATTAACAAGGGAAAAATACAAGCAAGAAGTGAACTAAAAAATGATCAATCAATAAAACAATTATGCTCATGATCCTTGTAGTTGTCACGTCACGACTCTAGACTAAATGATGACCGAAAATGACGCTGACTCGATATTTTCTGCGCGGCGGTAAAAAACATTTTTGCTATGGTTAATGCGTTCGAGAGTTGATGCATGCGCAAACCTGAACCGGAGAGTCTCAGCAGCGATTCTTTTTGAAAAGTGTGTCTTCCGCAGCCAGTTTGTCAGAGTTGTAGCTTATTGTACAAACCTTTAGGGTCTAACAATGTACAAAGTTATAAGCTCCATGGTCCAGAGTCTGAGTTTTTTTTTTTAAATAAATAACCATCTGAGCGTGCAGTATGAGTTGCAAAACAAAATCAATCCAATGGAGTCGAAGGAATCCGGATCAGAGCGACAATAAGTGATTTGGCTTGAAGTGGTCATAATGAATAATCAATCAATGTTTGTGGGTTAGTGAGGTGAGATTTAGCCTTGGATACTTTCAAGGCTAAAGATATCAAAGATTCCGAAACGGAACAATTCAGAACCTGACTTTGAAAAGGCAACCTCCCAATACTTACCCAAGCTTGGGACGTCGGCTGTTGCGCACAGCTTGCGAACTTCAGATGAAATTGTGTATGCGAAGTTCAGTTACAAGAAGATGGAGAGGTGAGCACTTTACAATGGCCGTTGTGCTAGGATCTTAAATGTGAAATCACACAAGTGTCTCAACCACATATGCGTCAACAGTGCTGTCATAAATTACCAGTAGGTAGCTGGGGACAAACATGTGCGCGCGACGGAAATGTATGGTGAATTTCAATTCGATCGGGCAGGTAGTTTTTTTAGATAAAAAAGGTGCGACGTTGAGGGTGCGTTGAAAAAAAGGTGCGAAAAAGGAGTTACAACGAACCGAAGATGATGACCACCGATATGACGCACGAAGTGGCGTGATAATTTTAATTTTAGGTATTGAAAAACGATATTTTCTTATTGGAACCAGACCGTAATAATGCAAAATACTGAAATGAAGATAGTTTTCTTACACATTCATACACATAAGGTTCGGGTTGTAAGTCACGATGACCAGTGCAGTGGCAGTCTGAGTCAGCACTCAATAGTACATATAATACTATTAACTGTACCTACCTATACCGACATCTGTACCAAACTTTGACAAACAACTGGTAATAGTACAAGTGGTTTGAAAGCAGCAAGACTGAGCCAGAAAGACTTTTCCACTCATAAATGGTCCCTGTGAATCTGGAGGAGCCTGGTGGGAGATGACTTGGGGAAATGGTCGTGGTCTGGTCCCCACTATTAGCTCTTCGGTCCAGAAAGTTGGGCGACGGTGGAGCAGCTTCGGGGTGCCGATGTCCGCGTCCTTGCGTTTGCGTCACCTTTTTCAGAACTCGGCAAGCTAGCTAGCTTAACATGTAGCCGGCTTGAAAGTTAATACCTTATGAACTATGTGGGGAGTTGGCCCTGTGGTCAGGAATTACCGTCAAGGAGAGCCTTCGTCAGACTTTGAAATTCATTTATGCATTTCCCTAATTTGTAAAGCAATTGCGAAAATTGTGTTAGGCCACGAAGCGGCGCGAAATTTTCCCAGTTGACTGTGAATAGCATGTTGCTGCTGCTATGGATTTTTTTACGATCAATTGTTACCTTTCCCCGTACAATTTTCAACTTTCTCAGTTTTCTCCTAAGATCATTGTTTTTTACGTTCGGCAGGGAACGCGCAGGAGGATACTTTTATTGAATGCCCCCAGGCTCCTGCGAGGGGGAGGGGGTGCCAGTGCCTGTCCCTAACACTATTGGTCTCACGATAAGAGCTACCGGTGTCGATTTGCATACTATTGGGGGAGGGTGGGGTGGGGGGTGGGGTGGCGAGCTCCCCCAACGATTTCAAAATTTTAACATTAGGCCTATGGCGTTGCATGATAAGAATGGAGTTAAAATATAAAAAAGTTAGCAATAGGGCCCCCAATCATTTTCATAAATTTACACCACTGGATAAGACACTAATATGGTTGACAACATGAAAATAAATGAAATGTAATGAAATTAATTGAACTCATCGGGTTCAATGAAACTGATAATAAGATCAGGTCACATAGAGGCAAATTTGGAAATCACATTTTTCTAATACTAATACTCTCAGAATACTCTTATACTCTTAGAAATAATATTTCTAATACTCTTAGAAATAAAATAGAATCAATACAAACCATAGCCTCATAATATCAAATATATTAATGAAAACGAATCAAAAGAGATAAAGAGACGACAGTTTCAGGCGTAGCCCATCCTCAGGTCCATCCTGGACTCTTAGAAATAGGTACATTAAATTGATATATGTGCTTGTGAGCTCGTCAAAGCCCAACAAACTTTTCATAAGAAATGGTGTACATACATTCCTCATCCTGCATAAGCCATATCAGATTTTCAAATCAGGATATTCTTTTGAATTTCGTTTTTTATCGTCTTTGGTAATTCTCCAACGTGTATTAGGCTGTTTTTATAAATTCGAAAATGTTATTTTATATAAATAACTGTGTAATGGACTGAGTTATCAACTTTGAGAGACAGCACAGCCGACATGTTACAATGATGCAGATAGCGAATATGGATCATAACTATGAAGAATTCGTGTATGCTACTTATATACGTTTTGTGACAGCTTATGTGAATAATGCACTCAACGTCTTGCAACTATTTCTTAATACGAAATTTAGTGTTAACAAACGAAATACCATGACCTTTTCCTCGAAGATATGAAAAATCGAAAAGTTATCAAAAATTAAGTTATTATTTCGTAATATTTCGGCCTTACAGGTGCTTACAGGTGTCTTACAGGTGCCTTACAGGTGCCATACATGTAAGACAGGATTTACGGGGGATTGCACACAGAAAAATGTGGTCTATGAAATTCAGGTGTCAGATATGTCGCGAAGGGATAGCAGGGAAGGATGTACATTGGAGACACTAAAGCGACCATTGCGCTGAGATTCAACGAGCACCGTACCGTGACATGCGCAATAAAACTGAAGACACACCAATGGGTGATCATTTTAGAGAGCATCATTGCTAATCTCAACCAATGGGGTTCCATGTTCCCCTGAAATAAAAGTCATTTTATTAAGTCCCAAGCGACCACCCGGATTTCGCAAAATCCGCGCCCGAAATCATTACTGATTAAGGGACAAATCGTCCTCAGCCTCAACAGCAACGTCTCCTCTTGGCCTGTATTATAGTTGTAGATATATGATAGGCATATATATAATATATATATGTAGGTATGTATATGTCTTTATATATATAGACTATGTGTATATGTTTGTTGGGTATATGTTTGATTTGTATATGTATGTATGAATATGGCTGGATATTATGGGTCGCGATGTGTGTAATTTTTGTATTGTGTGCATGCCTATGTATATTTATGGGTTTTGTGGTATTAGGTATGCATATAATATATTAGCTATATATCAGAAGTATATATATCATGTTTAGATGTATATTAAGTGGGGACGGTGACCATGAACATGTTACATTTCTGTATCATATGTGAAATTGGTGTAAATAGAAAGTGAAGGTGTTCAATTAACGTTAATGTCCTGGTTGCGCATGTACGTGTTATTAAACATAATTACTTGCCGGCAATTATCGTGGCTTAAATTTTGAACCTTTTATATCTGTGCTGTTTTCAGTTGTATGTGATTATCCTGTGCCACCAATAGCAGCAATATTTGTACGGTGGTGCGACAAAATAAATAGTCACGGATTGTGAAGCATTAATCTTTTAAGAGGCAGTTCGAAAAGCGTTTCGTATCGAAACTTGTTGACTGTTGATAGAAGGCCCTGTGCCCGAAATATACGAAATTAATACACTAATTTTTTTGATAACTTTTTCGATTTTCCATATCTTCGAGGAAAAGGTCATGGTATTTCGTTTGTTAATTTTGACATGTTCCTCGCACAAGCACTAAGCTCGAAATTTAGTGTCTTTGAATATTACTGAGAAGCGCATCTCCTGCACATGTTTATCTCCTCCAAATACCTTGTGGCGGTACAGAAAGTAATTATAGGGACGAGGTGTGGAACGTTGTATCAGTTTACCATGGTAACACTACTCCATTTTCATGTCCGCTGGTCACTGCTCAGCAGTGCAGGGACAGATGAGCCTGTGGATCTTCTCTCACAGGTGGAAAATTGCTGGAAATGTAGATTCCTGGTCACTGCTCAGCAGTGCAGGGACAGATGAGCCTGTGGATCTTCTCTCACAGGTGGAAAATGGCTGGAAATTGTAGCGTTCCTGGTCACTGCTTCAGCAGTGCAGGACTGATGAAGCCTTGTGGATCTTCTCCACAGGTGGAAAATGGCTGGAAATGTGGGTTCCTGGTTCATCTGCTCAGCAGTGCAGTGACAGATGAGCCCTGTGGATCATCTCTCACAGGTGGCAAAGTTGCTGGAATATGGTAGGTTCCTTGTCATGCCTGCAGCATGGTAGCGGGGCCACGCACGGGGGACAAGGATGAGCCTGATGTCGAGTCATCTCTCACAGGGTGGAATGTCTGGAAATGATAATGGGAGTCCTGGTCATGCTCAGACAGGTGGCATGGGACAGATGAGCCTGTGGATCATCTCTTCACCAGTGTGGAAATGGCGGAAATGTAGTTCCTGGTACACTGCTCAGCAGTGTGCAGGGACAGATGAGCTGTGGATCTTTCTCTCACAGGTGGAAAATGGCTTGGAAATGTAGGTTCCTGGTCACTGCTCAGCCAGTGCCAGGGACAGTATCGAGCCTGTGGATCTTTCTCTCACAGTGAAAATGGCTGGAAAATGTTAGGTTCCTGGTCACTGCCTCAGCAGCTGGCAAGGGACAGATGAGCCTGTGGATCATCTCTCACAGGTGGAAAATGTCTGGAAATGTAGGTTCCTGGTCAACTGCTCACAGTGCAAGGGACAGATGAGCCTGTCCGGATCTTCTCTCCACAGGTGGAAAATTGAGCTGCGAAATGTAGATTCCTGGTCACTGCTCAGCAGTTTGGCAGGGACAAGATGAGCTGTGATCTTCACTCACAGGTGGAAAATGGCTGGAAATGTAGGTTCCTGCGTCACTGACTCATTGCAGTGCAAGGGACAGATGAGCCTGTGGATCTTCTCTCAACAGGTTGGAAAATGTCTGGAAATGCTAGTTTCCTGGTCACTGCTCAGCAGAGCAGGACAGATGAGCCTGTGACTTTCTCTCACAGGTGGAAAAATGGTGGAAAATGTAGTTGCTGGTTCACTGCTCAGCAGTGCAGGGACAGATGAGCCTGTGGATCTTCTCTCACAGGTGGAAAATGGCTGGAAATGGAGGTTCCTGGTCACTGCTCAGCAGTGCAGGGACAGATGAGCCTGTGGATCTTCTCTCACGGGTGAAAAATGTCTGGAAATGTAGGTTCCTGGTCACTGCTCAGCAGTGCAGGGACAGATGAGCCTGTGGATCTTCTCTCACGGGTGGAAAATGGCTGGAAATGTAGGTTCCTGGTCACTGCTCAGCAGTGCTAGGGACAAATGAGCCTGTGGATCTTCTCTCACAGGTGGAAAATTGTCTGGAAATGTTAGGTTCCTGGTCCCACCTGCTCAGCTAGTAGCAGGGGACAGATGAGCTCTGTGGATCTTCTCTCACGGGTGGAAAATGGCTGGAAATGTAGGTTCCTGGTCACTGCTCAGCAGTGCAGGGATAGATGAGCCTGTGGATCTTCTCTCACGGGTGGAAAATGGCTGGAAATGTAGGTTCCCGGTTAGTGTTCAGGCGGAGTGCTGGCTCGGTGCTGACCACTCCCAAATAGCCGCCATTTCCGTCCTCCAATGGCCCCACAACGGGGAAAATGGGCCTCTAACACGGACTATCATGGGCTGGGTGCACCCATGGGTTCCCACTCAATTCTTCCAAATGTCTGGGTTGGGTATGCATTTTTCATTGACTTTTCATGAGGTACTGGCGGCATGGCTATCATGGCAATTATGGGGATTAATTGTAGCTAAAGGAGTTAGTTTTTACTCACAAGCCCAGATGTATCAACCAGTAAATATGTTTTTATTATCATGATTAAAGGACACTAAACAATAGACTTTGGCCAATTATATTGAACAGCAATAAATCTTGAGTAATAATTAATACTCAATTATTTAGGCAGTAATAATTTTTAAAATTAATGTCTGATCCTAGGTCCTTTATTTTTTTCATCCAATATCACATAATGTTGACCGCAAAGTGCTCGAAAGTTTCAAATCAGGCCAGCCAACACACAGGTGCCTAATATTATTTCTCGTTAACTATTATGAAAAGTACAACCATTGCTAGGGTCAGTGTGTTGCGGAATTTGTGAAAAATAATTATTCGCCATATGTGAATGGCCCCACATGGGCATGGTATCAAATATTATGAATTTGAATGGGTCTGGTCTGGTCTGGCTTAGTGTTCATGGGTTTCGGCTGGGTTGGGCTTGGGGTTTGGGCACCCATGATAGTCTCTGGTCTCTAACCGCGTAACCGGCCTGCCGCTGGAACGGCAGCCTGCACCATGTTGCATTCCTGATGACTTTTGAGACAAAGTTGGCCGGCGTAGAGTAGACAGGGCAGAAAGTACCGATGATTCTCAATTATCTCTACTCGTTAAGTAGTGTACAAGGTGTCACAAAATTGGTGAGTGATTGTTTCTCGTTAATTAAATAAATAAAAAGATTATGGAGGTTCGTGATTTTTCCCCTATGTATCCCCGCGGACTGGGAAACACTCCCGCATGCACTCCGGTGCACATTGTTCATCAGGCTGCCGAGTGTGTGCGATGAGTACCCACCATGCCGTTTGTAGGTTTTGTACCAGGACCTTCTTTGAGGCAGTGAGTGTCATCTTGTTGGGGTCGTCCTTGACGACTGCCCGCATATTTTCGATCGGTGACAGGTCAGGGCCGTTTCCTAGTTAGACAGACACCTCCTCTGTAAAAGCCCGAAAGTTACTACAGCAACAATTCTTCTTCTTCTTCTTAGAGCGCCGTATTGTTGCCAAACAATGCTCTAAACATGTCCGACATGAGTTTGGCCTCGGTTGGCAGGCCATTCTTCTCCTTGGTAACATTGCTTGTGTTCTGGCCATTTTCAGCCGTACTTCCTCGGCATAGTAGTCGGCAGTGGCTGTCTGGACACACGAGGTATGTACGATATAAAGGTCGGCGTGGCCTCTGTGGCTCGTCATGCTCTAGACTGTCGGACAGTGGCATGTCTGACACACAGAGGTATGTACGATTAAAGGTCGGCGTGGCCTCTGTGGTCGTCATGCTCTGGACTTGTCGCAGTGGCTGTCTGGACACACAGAGGTATGTACGAATAAAGGTCGCGTGGCCCTGTGTGGCTCGGTCATGCTCCAGACTGTCGGCAAGTGGCTGTCTTGGACACACGCAGGTAATGTACGATATAAAGGTCGGCGTGGCCTCTGTTGAGCCTCGTCATGCTCTAGGAACTGTCGGCAAGTGGCTGTCGGACACACGAGAGTACGATATAAAAGTCGCGTGGCCTCTGTGGCCGCATGCTCTTAGACTGTCGGCAGGTGGCTGGCTGGACACACGAGGTATGTACGATATAAAGGTCGGCGCGTGGCCTGTGTGGCCTCGTCATGCTACCAGACTGTCGGCAGGGCTGTCTGGACACACGAGGGTATAGTACGATCATAAAGGGGCGGCGTGGCCTCTAGTGCCGTTCATGCTCTAGGGACTGTCCAGTGCGCTCTGGACACACGAGGGTATGTACGATTAAAGCGTCGGCGTGGCCTCTGTGGCTCGTCATGCTCTAGACTGTCGGCAGTGGCTGTCTGGACCACACGAGGTATGCTACGATATAAAGGTAAACGCGTGGCCTGTGTGGCCGTCATGCTTCCACGACTGTCGGCAGTGGCTGTCTGGACACACGAGGTTATGTTTACGATATAAAGGTCGCGTGGCCTGTTTGTGGCTCGTCATGCTCGTAGACTGTCGGCAGTGGGGACTGTCTGGACACAACGATGTTATGTCGATATAAAGGTCGGCGTGGCCTGTGTGGCTCGTCAGTGCTCTAGACTTGTCGTCAGTCGGCTGTCTGGAACCACACGAGTATGTACGATATTCTAAAGGTCGGCGTGGCCTGTGTGGCTCGTCATGCTCCGGACTGTCGCAGTGGCTGTCTGGACACACAGGTAATGTCAGATATAAAGGTCGAAGCGTTGGCCTGATGTGGCTCGTCATGCTCAAGACTGTCGGCAGTGCTGTCTGGACACACGAGGTAGATACGATATTAAAGGTCGGGCGTGGCCTCTGTGGCTCGTCTTCATGCTCAGACTGTCGGGCAGTGGCTTCTGACACACGATGTTATGTACGATATAAGGTCGGCGTGCCTCTGTGGCTCGTCATGCTCTAGACTGTCGGCAGTGAGCCTGTCTGGGACAACGATGTATGAGTACGATATTAAAAGGTCGGCGTGGCCTCTGTGGCTCGTTCATGCTCTAGGACTAGTCGGCAGTGCTTCTGGACACCACGATGTATGTACGATATAAAGGCGGCGTTGGCCTCTGTGGCTCGTCATGCCTCTAGACTGTCGGCAGTGGCTGTCTGGACACACGAATGTATGTTACGATAGGTACAAGGGTCGCGTGGCCTCCTGTGAGCCTCGTCCATTGCTCTAGACCTGTCGGCTAGTGGCTGTCTGGACACATCGAGGTATTACGATATAAAGGTCGCGTGGCCTCTCGTGTGGCTCGTCATGCTCTAGACTGTCGGCAGTGGCTGTCTTGACACACGACGGTATGTACGATATAAAAGATCGGCCGTGGGCCTCTGTGGCTCGTCATGCTTCTTAGACTGGTTCACGGCAGTGGCTGTCTGGACACACGAGGTATCGTTCACGAATATAAAAGGTCGGCTGGTGGCCTCTGTGGCTCGTCATAGTAGTCGCAGTTGGCTGCTGGAACACAACCGCAGGTATGTGACGATATAAAGGTCGGCGGGCCTCTGTTGGCTCGTCATAGTAGTCGGCAGTAGGCTGTCTTGGACGACACGAGGTATGATACGATTAATAAAGGCGGCGTGGCCTCTGTGGCTCGTCATGCCTCTAGACATGTCGGCAGTGGCCTGTCTGGACAACACGAAGGTATGTACGATATTAAAGGTCGGCGCTGGCCTGCTGTGGCTCGTTCATGCTCTTAGACTTCTGCCAGTAGGCTGTCTGGAACACACGAGAGTTATTGTACATATAAAAGGTCGGCGTGGGCCTTGTGGCTTCGCATTGCTCTAGACTTCGCAGTGGCTGTCTTGGGACCACACGAGTATGTTTAACGATAATAAAGCGTCGGCGTGGCCTCTGTGGCTCGTCATGCTCAGCACTGTCGGGCAGTGGCTGTCTGGGACACACAGGATGTACGATTAAAGGTCCGGCGTGGCCTCTTGTGGCTCGTCATTGCTCTAGACTGTACGGCAGTGGCTGTCTGGACACACGAGGTATGTACGATATAAAGGGTCGGCGTGGCTCTTGTGGCTCGTCATTGCTCTAGACTGTCGGCAGTGGCTGTCTGGACAACACCGAGGTATGTACGATATAAAGGTCGGCGTGAGCCTTGTGGCTCAGTCATGCCTCTAAGACTGTCGGTATTGGCTGTCTGGACACACGAGGTATGTACGATATTTAAGTCGGCGGGCCTCTTTGGCTCTCAGCTCTAGACTGTCGGTAGTGGCTGTTCTGGCCACACACGGGATATGTACGATATAAAGGTCGGCCTGGCCTCTGTTGGGGGCTCGTCATGCTCTAGACTAGTCGGCAGTGGCTGTTCTGGACACACGAGTATTGTACGATATAAAGGTCGGCGTGGCCTTCACTGTGGTCGTCATGCTCTTTCAGACTGTCGGCAGTGGCTGTCCTGGCCACACGACGGATAAGCTACGATTTAAAGGTCGGCGATGGCTCTGTGCTCGTCATTGCTCTAGACTGTCGGCAGTGGCTGTCTGGACACACGAGGTATGTACATATCAAAGGTCGGCGTGCCTCTGTGGCCGTCATGCTCTAGACCTGTCGGCAAGTTGGCTGTCTGGACACACGAGGTATGTACGATACTAAAGGTACGGCGGTGGGCCTACTGTGGCTCGTTCATGCTCTAGACTGTCGGCAGTGGCTGTCTGGACACACAGGTAATGTTTACTGATTATAAAGGTCGGCGTGCCTCTGTGGCTCGTCATGCTCTTAGACTGTCGGCAGGGCTGTCTGGACACACGAGTATGTACGATATAAAGGTCGGCGTGGCCTCGTGGCTCGTCATGTCTAGCACTGGTCGGAGTGGCTCGTCTGGACACACGAGGTATGTAACGATATAAAGGTCGCGTGGCCTTCTTGTGGCTCGTCATGTTCTAGAACTGTTCGGCAGTGGCGTCTGGACAACGAGGTTATGTACGATGTAAAAGGTCGGCATGGCCTTCTGTGCTCGTTCATGCTCTAACTGTCGGCAAGTGGCTGTCTGGACACACGGAGGTACATGTACGATATAAAGGTCGCGTGGGCCTTCTGTGCTCGTCATGCTCTAGACCTGTCGGCAGTGGCTGTCTGGACACACGAGGTATGTACGATATAAAGGTCGGCGTGGCCTCTGTGGCTCGTCATGCTCTAGACTGTCGGCAGTGGCTGTCTGGACACACGAGGTATGTACGATATAAAGGTCGGCGTGGCCTCTGTGGCTCGCATTTGCTCCAGACAAAGACGTTCGGAGGACCGCTGCCATCCTCGGTTATTGCAGAAACGATTTTATGGCATCCACGCAATTTACATACAACACAGCGTAAAACATACACTGAACACAAACATTAACATGCACGAATGTAATCGCAACATGGATTAAAATGCTAAATGATGAACGATGATACAAGTTGACTCGATCAGCCCGGAGAAAATATGACAAACGACATGACACATTGATACCGCCTACTCATCGCACGTCTAGACAATAATCGACACCCACTGACCAACCAGACTCACCTATACACGTGCCTCATGTCAACGTGATGTTCCAGGTCCTGGCCGCCCTACACAGAAAACCCCGTCGCGCAAACTCAGTCCGTACTCGTGGCAGCTGCAACTGGCCACTCTCGGTCGCTCCAGTGCTGCGGCTGGACTGTGCAGACCGATAGACTAATTTCTTCCGCAGAATCTCTGATGCATCTGACTCTGTCAGAAGGCGGCGCACTATCGAGAGGTCGTGTTCATTAAGCACGTCGTCGACTCGTTCCCATCCCAGCTCCTGAAGCACTGGGGTCATGTGTTTTCGTCGGCGTAGGCCGGTCACAATCCGAGCACCGAAGTTGATGACTCTTTGGACACGCTTCTTTTGCTCCCCCGTACAGCTGCCCCACACACTGATACAATACCGCACGTGTGGAAAGACGAGTGCTTCCACAAGCAAGCGTGTTGTGTCCTTAGGCCCTCTGTAACGCATCCTAGCCAGGCCCACCAATATCATATAGCAGCGCTGAACATCTACAGATACGTGCTTCTCCCATGTTAGGTAAGGGTCGATGGTGACGCCCAGGACCTTGACACTGGAAGAAGGTGAGATTTCGTCGCTTCCGAATTGGACTGAAAAGTTGGTTGTCCCGATTTTGACGCGCTAGATATTTCAGAATGATCATGTCAGTTTTGGACGGGGTTTATTTTGTTTTGACGTGAAACCAGTTGGTTGGCAATAACAGATTGTTTTCCCCACTCATTGTTTTTAGGGCTGACATTTTTGATTGGTTGCTTCAGTGCCAGAACTGGGCGTCTCGGCGTACAAGATCACCTTTGCCGTGGAAGGTTTGCGTCAGAATACGTTCGTGTATCGGGAATTAAACACTGGACCTAGGAATGGAGGCCGCTGAATCACAACTCGTGAGTCACTCCGGAGCACGTGACGACCCCCACTTATCGCACTGCGTACGCCCCTGGAGCCAGTCATCCGAAACCAGTCTGACCGGATGCCAATTCCATCCGAGCTTGATTTCAGGAGACGCAACGTGCTCGACGGCTGTCAAACGCTTCTCGACGTAGCGGCCGTGACGAGTGACGTCACTAACCGTCTGTTCGATGTTTGTCTGTAAGGCGTTACACAGTCAGCGTCGAAGCACAGCCGCCTTCTGTGGACAGGACCAGGCCGAAACCATCATTGCTGCGGGGCACAAAATACAATGACTCGAAAATACGTCATGAGCTGGTACATACAACACGTTCACACCTGCTTGGCCACCACAGAATGATCGAGATCGGTCTGTAATTACTGGATCACCTTTTCACTTTTTTAAACAGTAGAGTAGCGATGGTGCTTTCCACTGCAAGGCATGTCACAGTTCACTATCACGAGTTGATTATGTGAAGGAGTGTGGTCCACTCCACGGCAAACGTCAGTCTACAGCATCTCGATTGTTGATGCCGTCTGGACCACAGGCACGGGACGTGCCCATGCGTCGGACAGTTCTGGAAGCGTGGCCGGCTGCGGTGCGAACGCGCCACTACACACGCGCGGTGGGCGTGTTAGCAGCGGATTTCCAGCGTCGGCAGCTGCCAGGGAGTGTGCCACGCCGGAGCCCACCGAAGCGAAGAAGCTGTTGAGACGGTCCGCCCAGTCTGAGTTGTGGTCTGACGCGCTGACAACTCTGGGCTCGGCTTTCCTAGATGAAACGAGAAACTGGCGGATGTCACGCCACGTCTTGGACCTGGAATGTTTGAAAGATGTCTCGAAGTAAGATGAGTAGGCCCGGTTCAGTACCACCTTGACGGCGTTCCGACGCTCACGAAATTCCCTCTCCGTGACGTCACAAGGCGTGCACTCTCTGTCGATGCGCGCCTAGTATCGTGCAGCCATTGCCTCCTTGACGTCTTCATTTTGCAACCACGGGTACGGTCTATGCTTCAATGTGATTGTCCTCATGGGCATGTGCTTGTTGATGATGAGGTTCCATGTGTTGTAGAAGCTGTCCCACTTGTCGGTGGTGCAGTTGGCGTCATAGGTGGACATCCAGTCAGCTTGGAGCAGCCCGAGGCACAGAGAGCATCGACATTGACGCGTCGAGTGGCTCGGACAGTGATTGTATTGACCACCAGTGATTGTTAAAACCATTGGATGGATAAGAATAGTTGGTGGCCTAATTCTGAGTCATGCCACCTCTGGCCATTTACAACTGCTTGGTGCCTTGTCGATGCCTTGTGCTCGTTCACTATTGACGAGTTGTGGTACGGTCTCTCTGGGTACCTCCGAAGAAATCACCTCTGTCGTGTCCAGTCAGCTAAGGTCTGGGTTAGCTAAGCCACTGGGGTTCTGTCATCACCCGAAACGTACATAGTCACCACAGCCAGGTTTCAATACAATTCAGTTTGTTCGCTGGTCATGGGAGGTTGTTGAAACATTGGCACCACCTACCGCTCATCATTTTAGGAACACCCCGTAGATTTTGTTGTCCATATATATTATTATTTACCAAATTAGTCCGGTGTTGAGTGTGTCATAGTAGCGGTATTCCCTATTTTAGTTCGAAATTCAAGTTGCAATGTATCGATGACACCCTCTAAAGCTAAAGAAGGCGGATATATGTAGTCAAGTTTTACAATAAAAGCTCCGATACCTATCACATTCAATTCCCAATTTGTAGCGCTGAGAAGAAAATATAAGAAAACGTGAGAAATGAGAAGTGGGAGATGTCCGAGACTTGTGACCCACTCCGGCCCAGAAGGACTTGACCCAGGGTGACCAGTACAATCTTTATACCATGGAAGAGAGCTCACAGGCTACTCCTCCTGCAACTTCAGTGATTGTAGCTATTCTAGTTAAACGGCCGCAGCCACTGTTAAACACATACGACCTACACCGATCAATGAGGGACGGTGTTATCCCGCTGTCGTTGCTACCCCCAACATGACATCTTCAAAAACGTCCTAAAATCGATTCAATGTTTATCCATTTTTTAAACAATGGATGGAAATTGATCAGTAGTTGCATGCAAGCTGTTTCCCTGAAAAAGACATCAACTTCTACCAAGATTTGAGACAGGATAAAGGGGCACAGTGCTACCCCGTCCTCCCCTAACAAAGGAAACGTTCAGTAGGACATCTAGTTGGAGGCTCGAAATTTGTTATCATGCAACTGAAAGACCATTTCCTATTCAGCACGTGTTACATATATCTCAGATGGAGTGAGTGAGAACGCGCAGCGTTTAAACGAACGTAGTTTTACAGATGGGCCAAAATCCGTCTTCATCTTGCTTGCTTGCTTGCATGAATAGATAAATAGAACAAAATAGGACGTGGGTTTCAGGGAAACTCTAGTTTCACTGCGCTGATTATGCATAGAATACACTGATAATTTTGCCGCGAATTGACACATGATTTAGGCTAGGTGAAAATATTCAGCACAACTTAAGAAACTGTAATCATCCATAATTAAACAAAAATACATGCCGGCTGTGACAAGCACGTGTTTTGACTTCGAATTCACCCCCGCAAGTGAGAATCAGACATAAAAATAACTGAGAGCCACAGAAAGGTGCAGGTAGGTTGTTGATGTCTGTGTCTGGCTTTCTATCTTCTTCGTTGTGGCCGGAACGGCGAAAGTCGTATACTCGTGTTGGTCTTATATTTGCGGACAGATAAGTTTGATGACTCACAAAACACGGTTTCTGAATCAGATGGCTGCAGGACCCAAAAAACACTCGACTCCGCCGGCTCAGCAACGCAATGCGCAGCGACAATGCTCACATATCGGCCGACGCTGACGCAACAGTGGCGATCACGAAGCCATGTTAACATTTGGCGCTAACATTTGGCATATAAATTATGGCTAGTACAAAAATACATATTAGCGGTTTTCACGATGGATTATTTTGCGAGAAATGTTTAAAAACATTTTAGAATGTTTTAAAATGTTTCAGTAATAGCGGCTTTTACGATGGACTAATTTGCTAGAAATGTTTTAACCCTCACCCTATGGTCCCGTAGGACCAGGTTTAAAACATTTTTTCGCAAATTAGTCCATTGCGAAAACGGCTACTGCTAAAACATTTGAAATCATTTTAAAATGTTAAAAAACGCGCGAACTATTCCATCGTGAAAACGGCTATTAAAGAGACGTAATAAATTAAATTAAATCTGTCGGACAGCCTTACCGACGGTACCGCCTCTGCACAGGCGCAATTATTGAAGGAGGCGGCGCGGCCTCCACCACCAACAGAGAACGAAAAACAATAGGCCGAGATGAGTACCTGGCTCGTCCCGCCACTAGACGCGAGTACGGCGCTGACAAGTATTGCATGAGCGCATCATCTCGACAGTCCTACAACAAATGCTTTTTCACATAAATGTTGTCTTAGAATTGACGAATTACATTGGAGATATTCCTAACTCTATATATCCGACGGTAACGAGAAATAAATACCAATAACTAAATGTTCATATCGCGACAAGTATTGCTATTGGATATTGGATCACACCATATTTGTCGTAGTCGTGAACATGGTTGCATGATCAAATATTTAATTGATTCGCGCCTGCAATATTTATAATTGAACTCGCCTTCAGCTCCACCAACAATAAATATTTTTCAGGCGCTTGTCCATTCAATTAAATTACAACTTTGTGAATTGCATTCAATTAGGTGCATATGTTGAAAGGTACAATATGATTTTATCCTACTGTTTGTTAAACTTGTTTCCGCTTTCTCAATCCAATTCCGTGAAGCCATTTTATACATCAAGCATGACAGTCTGTGAGAGTCATGCTATCTGTGATCTATCTGTGAGATAGATGCTACAGTAGGGAGAAGCAGTAATCATCGCGCATCGCGACGTGAGGTGCATCGCAGCGCTTGTGACTTATGTACGTTACCTACACAGACAATCAATGTGATATGACGACTTCTCAGGATCACATCCCTGGGCAACCATTCTCACCAACACTGCGACTAATAAGCTTCGTTGTATTCATTATGAGGCACGCACACNGGAAATTGAAGTTATTGGTACAAAACAATACTGTTAATTTATAATAGACTGAACAATTACCAAAACAACTTTATCCTGTCTAATTCATTTGGGGGTTACAATCCTTACTGTTTTTCCCGCTGTTCTATTACCCTGTGCTGGAGGGCGAGACTGGTGGGGTGGGGTGGAGGGGGGATATGTGCAAACTTGAATGTCCCTGGAGGCTCTTTGTTGCACTCTTCTTTTATGTCTTTATGGCAACTATGACATACCACTCTAACACGAATTACTAAGCAGTGTTAGCTTTAAACTAGCTTTAAAACCTCTTAAAAAATGATAAAAAATATTCTGATCCATTTCGTGGTCTCTCAATATTAAGTTAAACTTCATTTAACATGAACGTTTTTTGTGTCTATTGCCTTTTATACTATGCAGTCAGCTGAGTATGCCACGATGTCAGCTGATTATTTCAAATGACGTCCCGCTTGGGTCGCGTATAAGAGATGAACAAATTACATTTGATTCACAAGGATGTTTGACATTTGACATAAATGACATTTGACAGTTTATTCACAATCTTATCCTGTTTTTGTATTGCATTTTGCTTATTATATTGCCTTTGTACGGTCTGTTAACCCGGCATTGGCTGGGGTCTCAGCCGAACGCCATTGGCTGGGGGGGGGGGGGGCGAAAAACGCCCCCCCCCACACCTTAGCGCCCAGAACCAATATCGCAGCGAGAGCGCCAAGACGGCAATCCGAAAAAGCTCTCAAACGATTATCACTCTTTAGTGTACTCGAAAATTTATAAATAAGGCATATGCCAGGGTCCAGTCAGGTCAAAGGTCAAATGCGTAGTTATTTTAGTTCTGGCCATACTTCCCATTCCAAAGCCGATATTGAACGAAATCGCACAAAGTGCTCTTCAATGTATCAGTGCATCTTCTCGTATAAGCAAAAATGAAAATGTCAGCCAAAGGTCAAGGTCAGGTCGAAATCCAGGTCACTAATTGTAAGAGATCATGCGACACTGTTTTATGGGTTATCTTACACAAATAACTCGATTATAGCACCATTTTCAGAGTCTGACCGAGTATAAGCGTCGAGGTCATAAGGTCAGATTTGAAAATATTAAATGAAATAAAAAAGTGCATTAATAATCCAGTTTTGTCTCAGCAACACGGTGTTCCAATTTATTATTGATGATCTGAGTCGATAAAAGCCTCCAAACGTACTTTCAAAAATGACGTCATGAGGTAATCATACTTGGGAAGCAATCAGTGATTCAAAAAATGAGATATGGCTTTGAAATTCGGTTTGGGTTATGTAAATATGTGGTTCTCTTACATATCTTCCGGTTTTTTGAAAATTTTAAAAAATGTCGATTTTGTGGGCATTATTATTATTATTATTTTTTTTGGGGGGGGTCAAAATCCAGATTTTCACAAATCCGAGATAGCCATTTTCTACCCCTTGCAATTTGCTATCTTTTGACTTTTTGAATTGCATTTTGCTTAAGGAATGGTTTATTTACAGCCTGTTAGAGCTTAGCTGATATTTGCGCCAAAGTGGGTGTAGTGACCGTCACTAAATTCCGATATAACTCGAAAAATGTTCGACGATTCTTTATTTATTTATCATTGAAGACGCCCAAATTATGTAGAGTAAGGTACCCGAAAGTTTGGCGTTGGATACGCGCTGTCGTTTGTGAGCTATTGTGAAAATCCCTGAGGTAGGGGGGGGCGTTTCGCCCCCCCCCAGACCAATGGCGGGTTAAGCCTCGCCCGGGTAGGGCGAGGGTTAACAGACGCCCGGGTAGGGCGAGGGTTAACAGACGCCCGGGTAGGGCGAGGGTTAACAGACGCCCGGGTAGGGCGTCACAAAGTTTATCTTTGTGTGTCCTGGTAGGGAGGTACGACCCCCTGGCGTTTCGCCCCTAATTGAGCTAGAGTTTCTATTACAAAACGATCGTGCTGCTTGTGTCGAGAGGAAGCCATTGACATCCAAATGTAAAGTCCTGGGTCAATAGGTGACCTCTGAGAGCAGGCCAATGACCCAAATGCAAGAAGTCGTAAATGTGTGAAAATTGAATTATAATGGAGTCAAAATGGTGAAGGAGCATCATGCCAAAAACATGCCAAATTGTAAATCAGCGGCTCAAAATGACCTAAAAACGACCAAATTATAAAAACGTCATGTCAGGTCGTCTGAGGTCAGTGACCTTAGTTGACCTTTTGAAGCGTGTGATCCCAATGGAACATATAATTATGTTAAATGGATCCCAGATTTGAAATCGGCGTCACAAACTGTCTTAGAAATGGCCAGAAGCCAAAAAAGTCATCTGAGATCATCGGAGGTCAGTGACCTCGGTTGACCTCAGAAAAGGTCAGTCGATGTCACAATCTCAGCGAAAGCCATAACTGTCACCTGGAAACACCTTTGCATATGCTCCTGAATAGTAAACACTCGGAAACTGCACATACATTTTTTTATAAATTTAGTCCGAATGTTTTGTATGGATGGCTTTCCAAGGTCAGGACCCGCGCTAAGCAGAGCTTGTTGCGCTGGTCCTGACCTCACCACCCGATCGCGCAATTCCTATTGTCCGGTAGAATTTAGAGACGAAAGTTTTATGTGTCCGACATTCATGTATGCATGTCCGACATACATGCACATTAGGCATGGCATGGTCCTCACACAGGCATGGTCGTCCTCAGGGGGAAAATGAAAAATTCTGAATTTCGAAAATTGGTGGATTAGTATGTAGTAAGCAATTCTGAACAGCTTTTCTATTTTTTTTTTTTTTTGGATTTGAATAATTCCTGACTACCTTAAATCCATTTTTCGGTAACACTTTCGGGCGGCCATTATGCATCGGAGTCAAGATGGAAACAATAAAATTTTGAATTTCAACATTTCTTCAGATGGATTCGTATAAAAGTTAACGATTACAACAACTTTTCATAATCTTCGTTTTTTTTATTTGAATAAATCCTGACTCCTAAAATCAATTTTCGCAACATGTTCGGCGGTTATAACCGACAGCCCAAAGTAGGCAACACGGACCATTGAAGACCAACAATCATGTACCTATTTGCACGGTAATACACTACTGGTGAGATAGAAGCTGAATGCTTCCGATGCAACGACAAAAGTAATTATCATGACATTTTTGTTTCTGGAACTCGGATTCATGATGCATCAACGAAAACCAACAGACCGAATAGGTAGTCTTCGTACTACTCCCCGGTTCAACTAGCGGACAAAAACTGAAATTAAGCTATCAGGCATTTTTCATCGCGACCAAGCATGATTGCAATGCTAGGGGCCTTAGTAAAGCCTATTTTTATGGAAGCATGAGTTAATAAATGCAGTTTATTAGCGCCACGGTCACATTTTGCGGACACTGCACCGACGAGGGTTTAATCAACTATGCACGCATAAAGAAGCGAAGAAGATACGGTGGATTGGATAATTGTGCTTCTTATTTGCCTAAACCAATCTTTTTACCTGTTCCATAACCAATTTTGCACGTCAAGCGTAGCTTGTAATGCTCGTCAGAGTAAACCACGATACACGAACGACTATGGGACGGTATAGACGATAGGTATCACCACTCTCGATTTGGGTGCAACTTTTTCATTCAAGGGATAGTGTTCGGGTCGGATCTGGTGGTCAAGGAATGTACCAACTAAATGTATTGCATTTTCACCTAAACAAACTGTTTTTGAGTCGGAAACAATAATAATGAAATACCTAAGCAAGGTATTGCCACGGGGGGACCTGAGGGCCCACGGTACGCCCCCGTGGCCCTCCGAGGGACCCCATCCCCGTGTATGTTTAGAAGTTTTGCATGTTTTTAATCCGAAAAGTCTGAGAACCGCTCAAAGCAGGCCACATTATCTATACGTCTTCGGACCCTCTACAGGCCAGATTAAACTCTCTATACGCCCGAGTAAGCCCTTCAGAGGCCAGAGGGAGCCCTCTGGAGGTCAGATTGTGCCGTCAGGAGGCCCACTGGGCCCTCTGAGGCCACATGTCTCGAAAGCCACAGTAGGCCCCCCGCGAGATCAGAGGTGGCCCTTGAGGGTCAAAAGTTACCCTACGGAGGAACCGAGTGGCTTCTGATGAGGCCAGAATCGTAGTACCACGATGGACCCCTTTTAGGCGAGAATGGCGTTCTGGAGCAGAATGAGACCTCTATGAAGCGAGACGGGCCCAATGGAGCTGACAAGACCAACTGGGCCCTTTGAACGCCATTAAGTCGGGTCACTTTGAGGCCATGGTGGGCCTTCTGGAGCCAGAGTGAGTCTGGGAGGCCAAGATATTGGCTCTCTGAAGCCCCATGGGCACCTCTGAAAGGCCACAGTCGGCACCCTTGAAATTGCCAAAACCGGTCTCTATAGCCAGGGTGGTCCTCTGGAGAGTCACGTGGGTCCTATTGGAAGTTCACATCTGGTCCTTCAAGAGACCAGAGTGGGTCCTCCAGGGCCAAGAGGACCATCTAAGGTGCAGCAATGAGTCATCTGAGGCTTAGAATAGGCCTTCGGGAGCCCAATCTTACGAGTTAAGTGATCGCACATAATTTACCACGCCGTAGTGCAAACTATTGGTGCCCCCGACCTGCAAAAACGTTTAAACCCAGCATCGAACCCTGGGCCATTCCCATCAAGTCTAGGTCCTCCCAACTTATTATGTGACATCCTGATCGTATTCGTTCTAAACCAAGATACTAGCAATTAAATCGTGTTTTTACCGCGAATAGAACAGTGCGCTACACAAAAGTAGTACATTTTTGATTTTTACTTATGAAAGGGTTGACTTTGACCGAAATTCCAGATTAATGTTTTGTCCAGGTTAAGACGGCGCAATCCAGACAAATTTCCCAGGGAGGCATCGCCAGTACGTCAATCTGATCCCAGATTGGTCAACGGCCCCCCTGCGGACCACTCACAAATAGCACCAAAATCGAAAATCTCACTGATTTTGACCGCTATCTTATCCCAAGGGACCCAGTTCCTGAAATTCCCCAAAATTACGGCGGCCCATTGACCCGCCATATATAAAGTTGTGAGTGTGTGGGACCACAGAGGCCCCTCACACTCCAAGGGGAGCTAAAGCCCCTATACACACTTAGTATTTAGGCACAACTACCTAATTTCAATAAAATACCTCGTTCAATATACAATTTAGGAATCTGAAACCGGCACAATTCCTGGCAAAAAGCTGTGCCAACGCTCCGCACCGCCTGCCGCTGGGCGTCGTCTCCGATTATTTATCAACAATGTTTACCTACAGTTCCCACCGCCCAGAAACTGGGTGCACGCGTTTCAAATTAACAACATATTAGCTGGGAGCCTATGCAGTATGCATCTGCATATTCAGAATGCCTGAGCATGCATCAGTTAAGGAAATTGGTCGTTACAGCGATTTACCCATCATCGGCGCTTGCTGGTCGGTTAAACGGCAGCCGAGTGCGCTGAGGACCAAGCATGTTTTCGAAAAGTGGATTTAAGGTAGTCAGGAATTTATTTTACCGAAAAACCGAAAATAGAAAAGTTGTTCAGAATTGCTTACTACATTCCGTTCCACCCTCGCAATTTTCAAAGTCGTTTTTTACGACCATGCCTAATGCACATGTAATAATGATTGATGCTACGGAACGCCAGTTGCGCCTGACATGACCTTGAGAAACAGGTCAGAGGTCATGAAGTTGGAAGTTTAAAATTTTCAGAGTATGTGTCAAATTGCTCAAAAGTAGGGTACTCAAAGTTTCATCGCAATCGGTTGATATATACGTGAGTTATTTCGGAAAAACCGATGGGGTGGCAATCCCCCCCCTACCCGGGCGAAGGTTAAAGGTAAGCTGATTTATGTGTAAAAAACGTGTGTACTGACGTCACTCAATTCGCTATATCTCATAAATGTATCGCCGAAATCGCTTCATCTTTGCACAGAAGACGTGAATTTCATGTAGGTGGCCCGAAGTTTCACGTTGATATCTTTAATCGTTTTTGAGTCTTTATAAACGATACAACGCAGGGGCTTAAAATGCCCCCCCCCCGTCAATGCCGGGTTAATTCCGATCGGAGAAAACCCAACCAATACACCGGTGACGTCATCAAACCGCCTCACCGCCCGCCCCTTGCTAGTAACATTTATTTTCGTGCGACGCCGTGGGGGGGGGGGGGTGGCGCTGGTAGCAAGAGCATTACATTGCATCCGAATTTGCATTCGCAATCAATGACAATTCAAAGCAATCACTATAAAAGACATCTTATATTGTTTTTATAGGAACTTTCTTTGAATTGTCATTGATTGCGAATACAAATATCATGTCTGATACTATACATTGCATCCGAAGTAGCTCGATGTGCTTTTTATGGCTGTATTAGTTTCATTTCTCCTTAGCGTTACCTACATTGTTGATTTTCTACTTCAAAATGCAAAAAATCCGACGAAATTGATTTGTGATATGCAAAGCCGACCAAACCGGAGCTTTGCAATCTGGGAAGTTATTAGCCCTGAAATAGATTCATTGAAGTCTCTGCTCGATGTCATACCACTTTGTGAGCTGACTGGTTCCAACTGTGCCGTATTTGTCACGTTTTATAACATTACACATTCTGCAGCCCACTAGTTCTGAGCGGAAGACGTCAATTTGACTGCAAGCTTCAGGTCATAAAGCTTTCAAATATATGAATAATGGCGAGTTCCGAAAAATACAGACCATTTCCAATCTGTATCGGTAAAAAATGATTCCAAAACTCATGTTTCCGGTCTTTATGCGGGCTAAATCGCAAAGTTCACGACTGCACTGGTAAGAATGTGTCTGGTTTGATTATGGAGTGAAACACCACCTGGGCTTCTGAGCCTTCTGATTGTCCTGTCTGGTGGTTGATTATGGAGTGAAACACCACAGGCGGGGCTTCTGAGCCTTCTGATTGTGCCTGTCTGGTTTGATTATGGAGTGAAACACCACAGGCTGGGCTTCTGAGCCTTCTGATTGTCCTGTCTGGTCTTCACCATTAGCATCTCCTAACTCCTCTTCCTCTGAAAGATTGCCGTTTTTCCCTCAGCTACGCAGCTCTGACCAGTCATGGGTAAGGCAAAGAAGATCCGCATGTCTCGTGGCTCGGGTCAGGAAGCGGCTGCCAATCTACATGAACAGATAGAGGGTGACAAGTTCGCCCGCCCCTCTGGCCGACACAAGAGCCGCGACCACCAGGAGGAGGAGGATGTGAGTGATGCTGCCAGCACATTGCCAGGCATTCCTGCTGTGTGTGGGCAAACTTAATGGAATGGACGTGGGATCGAGGTCAGATAAGTGTTGGGTATGTCAGTAGTTGGGAGACATCTCATGGGAGATAGTTACGTGCCACTAGATTAGCGACCGTTGACATTATGACGCAACTCGAGGAGGCAAGGTAGCCGCAGCGAGTATCCTAGCAGCATATGTAAATGTTCGCCTTCCTGCATTGGTTTAATGGCTGACTTGGCCACTCATAACAATATTACAACAATGTCCAGAAGTGCAGACGGAAATGTGCTGCAGTCTGCTGGAGAGCTTGGTCGCGTGTTGCCCGTTTCTCTGTTGTTCTGCAATAAGCTGTAAAGTCAGCGTGTCAGCTGTCAGTATCAGTGACGTGTCTTACCGTGCCTGACGCTTGCCTCGCCATTTGGCCAACAGTTCGTGGACAGTAAGCTATCTCGCCGGATCCTGTCTGAGGCGCGGCGGCAGCAGCAGCAACTCGAGGAGGAGAATGGTCTCAATATCAGCGGCGGAGGAGGAGCGAGACCCAAGAGAGGTGGCGGCCAGCCCCGCGCCACCGTCCTCGGGGCAACAGCAGGATCCTCTGACGACGAGGAGGAGGAGGATGCCGGACCTGATGAGGATATCTGCGAGGAAATTGTGAGGAGTGGTGTAGTGTGTACTGATGTGCGGTTGTGTTGAAAGTAAATTATAAATAATTAAGTGCCTGATAAACTTGTCTCATTTTATCCGCTTTTGTCTTGTTTACATGCATGAGGAACACTGTGTGACTGGCCTAATTCCATTTTTCACAGTTGATTTTATCTGTGTCAGTTGTATTTAGTGACACCATCTGACCATTCCTGGAATGAGTGTGACAGTGATAGTTCCGCTGTTCGCCGCCAGGTGGTGGACGAGGCCGACGAGCGGGCTATGGTGGAGTTCATGGCACGTGAGCCGAAGCCGCGCCGCGTGCTGGCCGATCTGATCATGGAGAAGATTCAGGAGAGGGAGGTGGAGAACCAAACCAGCGCATCAGAGGTGCAGAGTGAGTACCAGAGAAGGGGAGCTGGTGACGAGGTAGACGAGAGGGCATGTCATACAGCTTGAGCTATGTGATTACAGCGTGATATAGGGGAAGGCGAGACTTCTCCGTTTTGCATGATACACTGATTGGTGATCATCTTAGCGCAATCATATACTTTTGAGCAAGCTTAAATTATTGATGGCTGTGGTTCATGTATGCTTTTACTCACTAAATACCATCACGCGTTTTTACCGTTCTTACTGTTTTTATTTTGATGGGTGGAAGGATGGGTCAACCGTTGACACTTCAGATATATATCGCCTATCTTAGCGTTATTTAAAATGTTCTCATATTATATCGTTGGCAAGTTTTGTCAGTTTTGTCTCCTAAGTTTATCTAACTGCTGATGTTCACTAACCTCGCCCGTCGCTCCCTCTCTTCTTTAGGTGTGGTTGTGATGCAGGAACTGCACCCCAGGGTGAAGGAGATGTACGAAGGAATCCGCTGGGTGCTGGCCAAGTACCGCAGCGGCAAGGTGCCTAAGGCCTTCAAGGTGATCCCACACATGCAGAACTGGGAACAGGTGCTGCACCTCACGCGTGAGTTGGAGGCAGGAGATGGCGAGACGGCGATGCGCTCAGAGTGTGTCCGTTTAGTCCTAGGATTGGGGAAATTGGGTGGAAAATTACACCCTATCGATCAGGGTTGGAAAAAACCCGGGTTTTTCATCAAAACCCACTGGGTAGTGTATTTTTGTGGGTTTTATGGGTGTTTTTTTTTCACCCACTCTTCGCCATGCGATATATGCTGGAATGTCCCGATTTCGAAACTTTTAAGCATGCAAACATCCTTAGAAATGATATTACGAGCATTTGAGCGACGGAACAAAGTACCACTTCCTAGATTACCACGATTAAATTTATTCCAATTAATATCGCATCTCTTTGGTCAGTAGAGATGGAAGTTCAATGGATGACGTTATTCCTTAACAAGAGCTGGGAGCCTGAATGGTGGAATAAAGGGAAATGCAACATTGTTTCCTTTTATGAAGATGTTTATGATAAGTGTTTATATAGCCTTTGCTCATGTTAAAGTATACAAATTCGATAAATAAAAATTCGTTAAAGTATAAATTTAACTCTGATGAAGCCGCAATGGTGAAATATTAGTTAATATATATCTCTTTGTAATTTTCGAATTTTTATATACTTTAACATGAGCAAAGGCTATATAAACACTTATTATACATTAACTCTCATAATGCTCATAACAGCCATCAACATAAGATGTTTATGATCAATAACATGGCAATGTTTATTTATTTATTTTCAATAAAGGTCTAAAATAAAGAATCGACCTTTCGTTTTACAACATTTTCAAGATTGCACATTTTTGAAATATAAAAAAATAACCAATCAACAGCCATGCACGATGAGGAGTCAATGTAATTGAACGAGGAATGTAATTGCATGTCGTTAGGATTATTTGTAAATAGCATATTTGTATATTTGTTTTTGTAACACCATTGATACAGATACCTATTGTATATGTAATGTGATGTTTTCAATATGTAATGTCAAATTTGTATATAAGGAAATGTCCACCGACCAGAGAGCGTGCATGGCTGTTGATTGGTGAATTTTTTTAAGTTTCAAAAATGTGCAATCTTGAAAATGTTGTAAAACGAAAGCTCGATTCCTAAGAACCAGAAAATTATAAATAAACATTGCCATGTATTGATCATTAAACATCTTCATATATTTCATAATCATGGCATCTCATACCATCTCATATATAAAATGTTTCCTTTTTACTTCATCTTAAACCCTATCTGGAGGCGAGTGAGAAGTATAGCGATATCGCGGGGGGGAGCATCGGCCCCCCAGATCCGGCTGCATAACAGCTAAAAGGCATGAAACATTGGTGTGTGCGACTAAGGTCGACAATGAACTATATTTTGTCCAAATTTGGTGGACCTGAGTCTATTATCTAAGAAAATACGTCATAAAACGTTATTTTTGGTCAAAAACATGATATTCAGGAAACCTTGCCATTATCTCGGAAACTATGGCAGCTAGAAGGAATCCGAAAAATGACTGTAAAGCGTTTTTAATTGTCTTTCCCCCTTAAGGCATCAGAAATGACCTCAAGTCAATGGTTTCTGGACTGTAGAGGTCAACAAATGTTTAAAAAACTGTTTTTCAGCAAATGTTTGTTCGTTAATAACTTTGTATCAAAGTATACAGCACTTATTTTGGCTAACATTCGTGTTTCTCTCGTCATTGCGGTTCAAAATCATATCAATTTTGTCAAATCGAAAATTTGACCCTGGGTCAAGGTCAAGGTGACGCAACGTCAAAATGCATATCAAAAGAGGCGTATATTTGACGAGCAAACAAACCATTTGCGTAGTCCAAGCCCACGAGTATTGATAAAAAGGTGTTGGTGACCTTGAATGACCATTCCAAAAAGTTCACTGACTAAAAAATTCATCCCTTTCCATCAAGAAGCGGCCCTTAGATGACATGATACTGGCAAATAATTGGATTGGATCAATGTATTAAACCATCGTTTTTCATTTTCACCATGTTACTTTATGTGGAAGGTTAGCATTTGAACCTGACATCAGGTCATTCAAATATTTAGATATCACCTGAAACTTTCAACACATATATTTGGCATGTTTCTCTCATCAAAACAATCTGTTTTTTTTTAAACGTCGTGAAAATAAAAAAACTTGATCATTTTGTGGAAAAAAAAATAAGTAAAAAAAATGGATTCAAAAGTCAACATTTGAAATTTCGAGATAGCCATCTTGAAAAAAAGCAATTCAATTCTCTACCGATGTCTGTTTTTTGCTAAACACTTCTCTTTCAACACACAAACTCTCCACGAGTGCTTAAGGAATATAGCACCTTGGGAAAAGATGTAGAATGATGGAGAAGAATGCCCCTGATTACGCGTCCTTGGCATTCATTTTTGCGAAAGTCATGAATTTGTTTAATTTGAAAAAATAGTTAAAATTTTATACACTCTCACACGCTTCACATTTCTATGCATCACCAAAGCGAGACGTCACAAGGAGGCCATTCGAACGCAAACTTTTTGCGCCCGCCCAGTGGACAGCTTGCTCCGGCACCTACGTAGGGTGCACCGGTACGTTGAAACGCGACTGGCTGGTCGACGGCCGCTCGCCTCGCGGCCGGGTTAGCGGACGTTGGCGGGCACGCATTACGTGAACCACTAGAGTGCCGAGCGCCTGACGACCGTCGGCTGGCGGTCGGGGCGGACACACGGTTAACTGAAAATACTGGCGACGGCTTCAAAAAGTTTGACAGTGCGGTGGCAATCACAGTGGAGTAACTACTGATGACGTATGCGAAACGTCACGGGATTTGTGACGTTGAAATGTGCCCACATATGCCCAACGGTTTTTGCGTTGAAACTCCGCAACTAGGTCGCTTTGGAGGGAAAAATTTCGGATTTGGGGGTTTCTCAGCACACCCGACAATCTGGCTATCTCAGTAAAAACTAATGTTAAAGGTGCTTATTCCCTTTTAACCAATGCAAATATTTTTTTTGTCCAAAACGGCCGAACAGCCCCCCCTAAAACTGTCCTGCGACCCCCTCATTATAATTCAAATTTGGAAAAAAAAGTACACCATTCGATGCGCAATGAATATTTAGGAAAAGCCAGCAAGTTTGAAGATTCTGAGGTGTTGATGTTTATGAAATGACCTGTTACGCGAAAAACCTCAAGGGGGGCGGCGATTTCGCCCCCCCCCCGACATTAATCTAGGCGTTAAGTCTGGAAACAAAACATATCAAACACAATGATGCTCCAATCATCTTTGTTTCTAAGCAAAAATACGTCCGGAACTTGTTCAATATCATTTTGATGAAAAACCCGGGTTGGGTTTTTTCTTTAAAAAAAAAACGGGTAGCGGGTTTTGGGTAGTGCCAACCCTGCTATCGATACCATTTTTCACTCTTTTCCCGAGTATTACTTTAATATTCCACTCCTTGCATTGGATAAATGGAACCCTGTTACTGATTTATGGATGTAATGATATGGGCAGCCTGTGGAGGAAAAAAACAGGTACAAATTGACATAGGTAATAACTAATTCTGGTGAGCAGGTGATTAGTAACTTATTGATAAAGCATAGAACGTATATTTTTGTTTGATTTTCCACTCTCTATGTTTATTTTTACCCATAATTTTTCACTCTGCACCCCAGCTCCAAACCAATCCCAGGACCCTGTTTATCAGTCTTAAGAAGTGGAGTAATACTGCCGCATATGATTTGAAGTCGCTGGAATGTTAACTTCGTATCATATAATCCCAGCAGCTGAGGCGTCCCTAAGCTCGAATAATCACCAATGTTGTGTGAGTTGATAAATCAAGCAAACCTCCACTGGAGTCGGCGTAGTGTCTGTGTGCGCTGCACTTTTCGCGCCGGTCTGTGAACTACTGCTACACTCGATACCGGTGTCGGCCTGTGTGTTGTTTCTTCATCTTCATAATGAACGGCAGCTGCAGCTGAATCTCGGCGCGCCGACCCTGCAAGACACCTTCATAGTCGAGCTGATGTATCATTACACCCAAACTGCCTACTACCGCAGGTCCCGACACCTTCATAGTCGAAGCTGATGTATCATTACACCCAACCTGCCTAGCACCGCAGGTCCGACACCTTCATAGCGAGCTGATGTATCATACACCCAAACTGTACTTACCGCAGGTCCCGACACCTTCAGAGTCGAGGGCTGCATGGTATCATTACACCCAAACTCCTAACTACCGCAGGTCCCGACACCTTCGAGAGTCGAGCGATTGTTATTCATTACACCCAAACTGCCTACTACCGCAGGTCCCCGACACCTTCAGAGTCGAGCTGATGTATCATTACACCCAAACTGCCTACTACCGCAGGTCCCGACACCTGGTCGGCTGCAGCCATGTACCAGGCCACCCGCATCTTCGCCGCCAACCTGAAGGACAAGATGGCGCAGCGATTCTACAACCTCGTCCTGCTGCCGCGCATCCGCGACGACATCCACTTCTACAAGAAGCTGAACCCGCACCTCTACCTGGCGCTGCGCAAGGCGCTCTTCAAGCCGGGTGCCTTCATGAAGGGAATCTTGCTGCCTCTATGCGAGGTGGGTCTGCCGTCTGTGGGTTCCTCCAGTTTGGAAAACGTTGGTTGTGGGTGGTGGGTGTGGCATTGAGGGTTTGTGTTGCAGGTTTGGTGGGGTGTGTGTTGTTTTTTGTGCGGATTTGATCGGGTTTTGTCTGCCGGTTGGATCTTGTATTCGTGTCAGGTGTTGTTGCACGACGATTTTGCGGAGACGGGCCGCTGTAACGTGACTTGTTTTATCTTCATTTGTATGTGAATATCTTCTGCTCATGTTTTGCTACGCTATCGAAAGTTGTGTGCAGCACGACGTTCCAAGTTATTATTGACTAGATGCCATTGATGTAAGTTTCTGACTAATCTCCGTTGTGAAGCCGGCCTGTTGCTCTGAGCTCTCAGTGTCGTTGTTGCTGTGCGCCGTCAGTCGGGTGATTGTCTGCTGCGCGAGGCCATCATCATGGGCTCTGTACTGGGCAAGAACTCGGTGCCAGTGCTGCACTCCGCAGCCGCCATGCTCAAGATAGCCGAGATGCCCTACACCGGGGCCAGCAGCATGTTCCTGCGCGTGCTGCTGGACAAGAAATACGCGCTGCCCTTCAGAGTCATTGACGCCGTACACGCCCACTTCCTGAGGTATGAGACTGGGTCGGGTTTCCACTTCAGGAGGTCAAGAAGAGTCACTTAAGAGATAGTGTGGGGTTGGGGTGGACAGACTCTGGCGTCCTGTAGGTTTCCACGACATTTCGACCAGTCGAAAACACCCTCATCTCTCACGTTTTGTTCAAAGTTGGTGTAGAGAATCTTGTGTCCTGAATTCAGCTGTGGAAATATTAGCTCGATCTGACCTCAGGTTCTCGAGTTATAGCCTCGGGCATTTTGCAGGGTCACGTTGCAGAGTGATTTTTGGAGGTTGAAGAAGTGCATTTGACTTATCCAATTGGGAAAAATATTTGTATGGCTGAGTTCGCAATGAAACATATTATTTTCTGGAATTTTTGGCGTTACCTTGATTGACCTTGACCACGTGACATTGACTTTTTCGGTGACCTCGTGTGACCTCGGGTACACTCTGTCTCAAATGTATCGCACATACTGGCCAGGTTCACACCGGGCGGTACCAGCAAGTTTGAGATCCCGCTGGGCCATCCGATACCCAACACAGGTCAAGGGTCAGAGGCAGGGGAGCGGAGGGTGAGCTATTTATATCGAAATGGAAGAGAGGAGAGCACAGTTCAACTAGGGAGAAATTAAGCCAGTCGAACTACCGACAACAGGGCGAGGTCACANGTGCCCCGGCGCGGTGGTGCCCCTTCACGGCCCAAGGGGGGGGGGGGGATCATGACCCCCGTGACCCCCCTTGGATCCGCCACTGGACATCATATTTTGAAATTGCCTCGTTTGGCTTTTATTTGACAAGATACAGACAAATAATTGACAGTACTATATTTCTGAGACAAAACCTGTCTAGAAAATGTCCTTTTAATTTACATTTATCAATTACAAAATTGTACTTTTTAAACTTACTTTGACCTCAGCTTGACATTTATTTCATGTGCATGAAGTCTGGTGGTCAAAAGAGTATCAATATCGCTTTCCATGCGTAAAATGATCAATACAACATTTGTTGCATGGATTTCGTAGATATTTTGTGTATAGTGACCTTTTGTGACCTGACCTTGACCTTTGATGCTTGCAATTCATCTCATTTTCGATCATGCGGGATGTGTATCATACGTTTAACAGCACTTTGGGTGATCATGGTCGCAATCAAAGGCTTTGGATGGAAAGTATGGCCCATAAACTAAAATATATTGTTTTTTATCTTTAACCTGACAGTGACCTGACATGTGACCTCAATTTCAAATTTTGAAGCGTATCATAGATTCTTCTCATTGTGTATTTTTAAATGCCGCCTTGTGCGTCTCGCTGCGATCATTGGTTTGGAAGATAACCAAGGGGCGTTTAACGCCCCCCCCCCCAGTCAATATTGTTCAGATCAGACCCCAGTGAATGCCGGGTTAAGTACACTATAACTTTTAAGAAATAAATTGCTGATTTAGGCGATATTCCAAAATTTATATTTAAAGAGCTTTTCTGTTCGTCTTCCCGTCTGTCCACACCGAATTTTTTACTTATATCCAATTATTTATTCAAAATGTTGCCAAGTTTCACACATTAGCGTGCACTATATACTATATATTATCATATATATATATATATATAATATATATATATATAATATATATATATATATATATATATATATATATAATATATATATGGCATTTTTCGGATCTCAATTGACAATAGCGAGAGCGAGAGCGAGAGCGAGAGCGAGAGCGAGAGCGAGAGCGAGTGGTTGGCACGGTTCAGTTTATCTGATAGCCGCTAATTAGCGGAACTGACTTTTCGTTTAGCGGATTAGCGTTTCCGATAACTTTGGAAACCATTAGCGAACTAATAAGTTCCCGGTAAACTCAGTTCCGCTAACTTCGATTTCGCTAACAAACAATTTGGGGCCTTAATACACGCACTGGAGAGGGGTATGCCACTAACACGCCCTGAGAGGTGGGGGGGGCACTTTAGTTACCCCCTTGAAGATCTCAGAAAGTAAGAAAAGCTAAAACGTTCAAAACTACAGCGGATAGATATGTGCTATCATGATCTACACATTCTCTGAAATTTTGGTACCTTAGGTCAATGTCTTAAAGGTCAAACGAGGTCACGAAGGTCAAATCGGGCCAAATGTCACTATTTTGGGGATTTGACCTATGTGACGTCACATGTCAACAACGATGTGTCTGAATATCTGTTTGGGGGTGAATATTGATATTGGCTACCAAATGGCGTTTGAATCGTCCCGATCTGACTGTCTGTTCAAAAGATATCGCTTCGCCGACCTCGTTTCTGGCCGCCATTTTGGAATTCAAATCCATATAACTCAAAAATTTACCAACCGATTTCGATTTTTTACGTCAAACAATCCGCTATTGTGTTGCCATAAATGTCACCAAACACTGCCGCCCTGCGCCACTTCGTTTGCGAGATATTCACGAAAAACATGTGGGAGGGGCACAAAGGTGCCCTCCCCTCCAGGGCGCGTGTTAATTAACCCGCGCGGCGTAGGGGTCTCCAGCCGAACGCGCGGTCGTAGGGGGGGGGGGATAAATTATTACCCCCCTCGTATTTCATCCGAACCAATAAGCCGCAGCGAGACGCGCAAGGCGGTGATTCGAAAGCACTCAATGAAAAAAGTCGAATGCATACCTTTAAATTTTTTCAAGTTAGGTCAAATGTCAGGTCACGGTCAGGTCATATGTAAAAACTTCGAGTTAATTGAGTTAATGGTTCATACTTTCAATTATAAATCATTTGATTAAGACTATCAATGCACATAAAGCTCTCAAAGGTGTAATACATCTCCTGCATTAAGTAAAAGTGAATTTGTATGCAAAAGTTAAGGTCAAGAACAGGTCACAAAAGGTCACTGTAACCAAGAGTTCAACAAAAGTCTAGTGACACATGTTTTAGGGGTTATTTTACACGTAAAAATCGATAGCAGCAGCCATTTTTACAACTTGACCCCAAAAAAGGTCAAGATCAGGTGATCTAAGATCAAAACTGGAAACTGACTAATATGAATACAAAATGCGTGTTTCTAGGTCAGTTTTGTCTTATTAATACAACAATGGCATTTATATATCTGTATCAAGTAAAAAAAAAATGACGTCAATAGTTATGCTTGGGGAGCAGTCACTGTCACTGAAAGCAGTCACTGAAAAATGAAGATATTACTTTGAAATTTGGTTTAAGTATTTCTTACACTTGGTTCTCTCATAAATATTCAATTTTTTAATACCTTGAAAATTTTATTTTGGTGTGAAATTTCCCCAAAAAATCCGTGTTTGGATTTTAAGGGGTCAAAAACCAAAAAATTGGGAATTCCGAGATTGCCTTTTGATAGACAATACAATTTCCGTCTTTTTGTAGTTTAACGTTTCCAATTTGCATTTAAGCTATGTTTTCTACGATGCATCAAACATTTATCGTTTTTCCACCCAAAATGGCATGACATGACGTCATCAAAACGTCATTATCTCCCAAAGTTTTAATTCATTTTCAATGATTTTTTTTAGAAAGACGTCAAATGGATGCTGCATAAGGTACTGAAACTTCGACGTCAGTATTTGTTATTGTTTTCAAGTAATTGAGAAAATCCAGGAGAGGGGAGGGGCAATATTCACCCCCCCCCCCTACTCCGCGTGGGTTAAAGGGAAAATAGTTCACCTTTAACATGGGGTTTTGAAATGAGATAGCAGATTTGTAGAGCAGGTCGAAAAATGGGTTTGGGCTGAAGGATAAACTCTCTTTGATTAGAAATTTCGACACAGGACTAGTGGGCCCCCTTTAGAAGACCAAATTTAATCCTCCCGAAACTTTGGCGGCAGTGATAACCAAAACACTATATATATATATATTATATATATATATCATATATAGTATATAAATAATATATATATATTATAATATATATATACATATATATATATATATAATATATATATATATATATATATAGTATATTAGAATATATATATATCATTGGATCTGACTAATTCTTTTAAAATCATATTATTTAGCTCATTCTAGATGACCAAGGTGCAATTGTTGCTCAGTGATCTCTACAAGGTCATCTGCGGTCATCTGAGGTCATCGGCAATAATTTGCTAATAACTCTTGATAGAATAAAGATAAAACGAGCGAATGACACCACTGTGCTTGTCTTGTCTGGTCGCGTCGCCCCATATGCAACATGACCTACCTGTGTCACCAAATGACCTTGACCTGAGGTCAAATTTTGAAACTGACCTAACCAGGTCACCATGTATATGTTTCAAACCGCCTCGACGAGACAAACGCTATGATGTTAAAATAATTGCTATATATTTTTAGATAAAAGATATTCATGAAACCAAGTTGGACCAAAAATTGTATTTTTAACATTTGATGACCTATAGAGCTTAAACTGTTGACCGGAGCTAAATTTTGAGGCAACCAGTGCGATTGCATTTTTAATGAGCCTTCCATTGCTTTTCACGTTTGTTCCGATCTATCATAGTTCTCGAGATATTTGGGGTTGTTTGAAGCGAAGCTATAAAACTAAAACAAAATGATGACCTCTGGTGACCTCAATATTGACCTGAGCTAAAAATGCTCTTCCAACTTCGAATCTCCATGTCAAGAGATTTCGAACACTTTTTTGCGTCCTTCTATCTCTTTTAGTTTTTGAGTTAGACGGGGGACATTTTGCCCCCCACCATGGCGAAGTTATATCGGAGGCCCACCAGGGCGCGGGATAAGATAAGGGCGTCTGAGCTCGGTCACGTGACAATGGCTAACGTGCTTGGGTTCATCGTGTTTTCACCACAATGGAGGAAGCAATGGTAAATCTGAGCACTTTGTGTTTAATGATTTTTAATAACTTTATCCGGACACTTTTGTTAAAGAAGCTCATTGATTCATGCATATAATTGATGAAGTTTGTTTATGGTGGTAAATATATATTTGTATCATTGCATTTAATATCTAACAACAGTTTCAATGTAAGCAAAATCCTGGGTCAAAGTCACGTGACCAGCGCCAAACATCAGAGGCCGTTCTTATAAAAAAATCGAGCCACCGGCTCGATTTTTTAGAATGGCTTCAGGACTGGATATTTGCTATGTTTGGGCACAATGTAGGATACCAACATTGTATTTGGCTTTACTGCTACACATCTGAGGCACTATTTCGACGTTAAACATCTTCTGCGCCGAGTAATGAGCACATAAAGTAAAAATAAAATCGAGCCAGCGGTTCAATTTTTTATAAGAACGGCCTCTGGTAATAACTTCTAGTAGCTTCTAACTAATTGTAAGTAACTTTGAAACAGGACTACTAAGGATTTCAGACCGCGTAAGACCCCGTTTTTTGGCGATAATTTTTTAAGAGATGGCCGAATCTGAATCAAATTTTCGCACAGTATTTTTCAGCGCAGGCGCCGATTTCTGTCCGTATAGTCTGTTAACAAAAAAATAAAACTTATGGTACTTGTCATTGACTCGTAACGATCTGCTGGAAGACCAAATCCCACAGTAGAGTCTACCGTGACGTAGGTTGTGACCTCAAAAGCACGTGCTGTCTCATCATCACCATCGTCGGTAGTCACGTGCTGTTGAGGTCACAACTCACAGCCTACGTCACGGTAGCCTCTACTGTGGGGGTCACTGGGATTTGGTTTACCGAGCAGACTGTAACGTTACAAGTCAATGACAAGTACCATAAGTTTTGATTTTTTTGTTTACAGACTATACGGACAGAAATTGGCTGGGCTGAAATAGACTGCGAAATTTGATTCGGATTCGACCATCTCCCAACAAATTATCGCCAAAAAGCGGGGTCTCATACTGTCTGAAATTCTTAGTAGAATTTCCCTTTTAGAAGAGGTAATTATTTCACTACAACCCGTTTTACGATCTGGCTCTACAAATCTGCATCTCAGTTCAAAACCATTAAAGGTGAACTATTCCCTTAATTCAAGGGAATAGTTCACATTGAAAGCTGTTTTGAAATTCAACCACATGGTGCATCTTGAGCTCAAAACTACGATGATGACTTTGGTTTTGACAAGTGATGGATATATGTGGAGAAAGAAGTAAGTTTCTCTTTGTATTTTACGAGAAATCGTACGATAGCAGCTGGCGTTCTGGCTCCGCCAGACGCCTAGTACAGTCTCTGATAAAGGGCCGCCGCGCAGCCCGGGCGGCTGAGCGGATATTAACGAGGCGTCGTGATCAGGTACTAGTTCAGAGAGTGTCCTACCTCCGGCGCCCGCCTGGCCGCGAACTACCGAAGCTGTTTTCGGGGGGACGAAAAAATGCAGACTTATCCTGTGTCAAAACTGCTTTACGTTGCGAGTTTATTCTTCAGCCAAAACTCATTTTCCTATTTGCTCTACAAATCTGGTATCTCAGTTCAAACCTCATGTTAAAGGTGAACTATTCCCTTTAACCCTATTCCTGGAGGGATGAAAAGTATACGAATCTGTCGGGGGGGGGGGGCTTATTCGGCCTTCAGATCTCCTGCATTAGAAGGCTGGAAAACATGGAAAACTTTGTATGTGACTAAGGTCCGACAATGAACTCTATTTTTGTCAATTTTGGTGGACCTGGTTTATTTCTTCAAGGTCAAAATGACGTTCATCAAAATTATTTTTGTCCACAACATGATATTTTCAGGAAACCTTGCATTCTCTCGGAAACTATGGCAGCTGGAAGGAATCCGACAAAATCTCTGTAAACGGTTTTAATTGTCTTTCCCCGTAAGGCATCATAAATGACCTCAGGTCAATGGGTTTGGACTGTAAGAGGTCAACAAGATGTTAAAAAACTGGGTTTTTCCCAGCAAATGTTTGTTCGTTAATAACTTTTTTTTATATAAAGTATATAAGCACTTATTTTGGTAACATCGTGTTCTCTCCGTCATTGTGGTTTCGAATGCATATCAACTTTGTCAAATATAAAATTTTACCCCGGTCAAGGTCAAGGTGACGTACAGTCCGTTAAATGCATATTAAAGATGCGTATTGACGAGACAAACATTTTGAGACCATTTTTGAGTCTCTATGATGTTCTGTCAACGAGATTATTGATAAAAGATGTTGGTGAACCCTTGATGACCTTTCAAGGTCACTGCTAAAAATTCATCCTTTTCTCAATAAAGGGCCTAAGAATGAATGAATACTGAATATTGGATTGATGCTGTTTAACCCTCTTTTACCATTTCTCACCATATACATATTGGGAAGGTTAGCATTTGACCTGACAATCAGGCCATAAATATTTACCGATCAGACTCAGCACTATTCAACACAATATTATTGGCATGTTTTCTCTCACATACAGTCTGCTTTTTGAAACGTCTTGAAAAATAAAAAAACTTGCATCATTTTGTGAAAAAAATAAGTTTGTCAAAAAATTTTGGATTTAAAAAATTCCAATTTTGAAATTTCGAGATAGCCATCTGAAATCACAATCCAATTCTCTAACGATTTTTTTTTCTAACACTCTCTTCACACACAACTTCTCCATGAGTGCTAACCATGCAAATATTTTTGTGTCAAAACGGAACGAAACGCCCCTAAAAAACCTGTCCTGGACCCCTCATAATACATTCACATTGGAAAAGTACACATTCGATGCGCAATGAAATGTTAGGAAAACCAGCAAGTTTGAAGATTCTGAGTTGAGTTATGAATGACCCGTACGCGAAAAAACCTCAAGGGGGGCCGATTCGCCCCCCCGACAGTAATAGGGTTAAAGGGACACTGCCACCTTCACAAAAGTTCTCAAATGTACGCCGCTTGTGGTNCGATTCGCCCCCCCCCCCGACAGTAATAGGGTTAAAACACGAGTTAAAATTCAGAGTCTGTTTTTATTTCGACACCCTGCATCTTGTGTAATGTTATCATCCGAGATCCAACCTCCATTGCACAATTTAGTCGAGGAATCCACTGGGACCCAAGATCCACTTTTGTATTTTGTAGTGGGATCCAGTGAAAATACAGATCCAACATTGCGTTTGTCGAGATATCCTCTGAAATCACAGATCCTGCTTTGAGATCCATGCACATGTCCGAACGAATCATAAACAATTATTGTGTTATTCCGTCATATTTAACACATACAGTTTTGCGTAGGTATTCATAGGTAATATAGCAGATCCGTAACAAAGTCGCCTTGCATTGTGATGAACAGAGCTGATTAAGAACTGTTTTATCTGCATTCGATGTGGACGATATTCAAGTGCAATAGCTGTATACGAAACAGAGTGTTCCATGGGTGCCTAAACCCCAAGCCCAGCCCAGCCGAAGCCCATGAACACCAAGCCTAGACCCAGACCCGTTCAAATTCATAAATATTGATGGCCCATGCCGCGTCCGGCCCATTTCATATTTTAAAGCAGATAATTATTTTTCACAAAATTTGCAAGCCATTATTCTTAACAGATTTACTTGCATGCCTATCAAACGAGAAATAATACACGCACCTGTGTATTGCTGCTGGCTTTTGACTTCATCAACACTTTTTCGGTCAACATTGTCATACTGCGATCAGACTTGGGATCAGACATGATTTGGATTTTCAATTTTTCACCACTGCCTAGGTAATTACCATTGGATTTATTTTTCATGTAATTGCCCAAATTTATTGTTTAAGTTGTCCTTTATCATTAAATTAACATATTTACCTGATTAAACATCTGGCTTTCAAGTAAAAATCAATAGCGGCAATTGACATGACTAAAAAATTGTACAATCCCATGCCCATTGCCCCACTCAGTACCATCCAGAGTCGAAAAATGCAATACCCAGCACAGACAATCGGAAGAATTGAGTGGGCACCCATGGGTGCACCCAGCCCATGAAACACACTGATACGAAACTAACGGACTTGACGAGGCTCTCGTTTGCTAGACGATATCTGTCGGCAATGGCTGACAACTCGGTGTAAATTTATGGATTTAAAGGGACACTGCCACATTCCCAGAAGTTATCAAATGTACGCCGCTTGTGGTGCTAAATATAAAATAATTGCTGCCGAACACGTTTCTGACATTTGTTTCTCACAAACATTGCTCAATTTCATACAAAGTTACGTTTTAATAGTTGGGCTGATGACGTCATATGAAGGAATTTTGGGTGATAAGAAAAATTCACGCTGCCATAAATATGACTAGTGTATGGCTAATGTATGGCCAAAGGTAAAACAAAACGACTGTAATAAACATTTAGTAAATAGAGACGACGACATCGGATCATCAAGTTTACATACATTGGGGACTGGGAATAATACAGATGTCAAAACCAAACTCGAGTTTCCATGTGATTCGACCTCAGTGGATGTTTTAACTTATACCATACATAATTGCAATGCCAAGCACGCAAAATGGCTATCTCAGCTCAAATATAATGTTAAGGTGGCAGAGTCACTTAACCCTCGCACCGGCGGGGCTCTGAGTCAACTTCAAACCGACGGGGGGGGCGGATAACCGCCCCCCATAGATCTCTAAAACTAAGCAACGTAGCGAGAAGCGGAAAACGGCGTGAGGTAGGCCGTGACGAGAACTAGCGAAAATACACATTTTTTATCAGGTCAATATTGAGGTCACCAGCAGGTAAAAAAGGTCAAAATTCCCATATTTCGAGTAAATTGAGCACTGCTTCACATTAATCGGGCTAGCTCAGTAAGCTAACATAAGCTAAGAGCAATCACGAGAAAGCACTGCACATGCTATTGAACACGTCTTTTGCCAATATTTCCTTCAGATTAAACGATCGTTCAATAGTTTAAGGACTTCCAGAGGTCAGCGAAGGTCAAAATTCCTTAATTTTCACAACAAAATTTTTGTTAATAACTTTTTAAGTTTAAAGGAGCATTCATTTTTGCCCCCATCGTGATTTCTCAACATCACGGCGCATTCGAAACCATATATAATATAATGATCTAGCTAGGTCAAACTTAATAATTGACCTGACTTGACCTGAGGTCATGTCAAGGTCAAGTCAAAATTGTATGTGCCATCGATGGAGGTTGACAAAGAAACAGAATGGTGAAAACCACAGTACTCTATCTTACGTAGAACATGAATTATTGTACAAAATCCATATGACCTTTTGGCACATTGGATTTGACCTTAACGAGGTCACGGAACAAAAATATAATATGCAATTCTTCTGCTCTGCTTCAGAATAGTGATGAGGATGAAAACTGACCACATATAGCCAGGTTTTGATCGATTGGTGCGCATTTCAACTTTCTCCTATAGACTTATAATGGGAGGTCTCAAAAATTGACATGACCTCATGTCACAGATATAAAAAAATCCGAGACCAACAAACTGTAGATATCCAAGGCCTTATCACACACTGTGAGTTTTAAACTGTTTGGTTCACTACTGTGGCTTCGGGAAGATGTCAAACTTACAAAAACGTGACTTGAGGTCAGGTCATTTAATGTGACCTTATACCGTGACCTTGAAAGTTAGGAAGTAAAAAAGTAAAAAAAATGAGAAAGTGTGCGGAAATGATGCCCAAACAGCTATGCAAAGTTTGGCGGCGCTAGGCGCTGGCGTTTTTCCGCTAGTCCGGAAAAACCTGTGGTGGCGGATATCCGCCCCCCCGTCGGTGCGAGGGTTAAAGCATCAGTTTTTAACCTTTGGGTATTCTGCTGCATTTGAGTAGATGCGCCAAATGACCAGAATTTATTGTGATTTTTCCTGCAGGACGACTATGGTTCTCAGTTTCCTACGACGCCTCGGAGGAAAAGCTCACCATCACCGTCATCAAAGCCAAGAAGCTGCCGCCGAGATGTCGTGACGAGCCTGACTCCTGTGATCCGGTCATCAGGTGAGGTCAGAGAGACAGTCCTTATGACCCATTAGGTGAGGTCAGAGAGGCACCCCTTATAACCCATTATGTGAGGTCAGAAAGGAACCCTTATGACCCATTAGGTGAGGTCAGAAAGGAACCCTTTATGACCCATTAAGGTGAGGTTCAGAGAGGCACCCCTTATAACTCCCAATTAGGTGAGGTCAGAGAGTAGATCACGTCCTTATTAACCATTAAGTGAGGTCAGAGAAGCACCTCTTTATAACCACATTTGTGAAGTCAGAGAGACAGTCTATGAACCATTAGGATGAGCAGTCAGAGATAGCACCTCTTAATAACCCATCTAGTGAGGTCAGAGAGGCACCACTTATAACCCATTATGTAGGTCAGAAAGGAACCCTTATTGACCCATTAGGTGACGGGTCAGAGAAGCAACCCCTTTATAACCCATTATGTTGAGGTCAGAAAGGAACCCTTATGACGCCATTAGGTGAGGTCAGAGAAGCACCCCTTATAACCTTTAGGGTGAGGTCAGAGAGAACAGTCCTTATGAACCATTAGGTTGAGGTCAGAAGACAGTCCTTATGACCCGATTATGTGAGTTTTAGAGAGACAGTCCTTGATGACCCACTTATGGTGAGGTCAGAGAAGCACCCCTTTCATGACCCATTATTGAGGTTCAGAGAGGCACGCCACTTAACCCATCGTTTTTTTTCAAAAATTATTGTACAATTTTGAATTTACAGTCGGTTTTTCCCAAATACTGTTTTTTGAAATTTTTGGGGTAAAAAAATCCTAGACAGCCATTTTGTAGCCCTTATTATTTGCGATCTTTATCAGTTGATGGATTGCATTTTGCTTATTGTGTTGCTTTTGTACGGTCTGTTGAAGTTTAGCTGATTTATGTGTAAAAACCGCGTGTAGTGACGTCACTAATTTCGCTATATCTCAAACATTTATCAACAAATTTGTTTTGATTTCTTACAGAAGACGTGAAATTATTGTAGGACAAGGTCCCCGAATTTTAACGTTGATAGCAATAATCGTTTTTTGGTTATGACAAAAAAACGGCAGGGGGGCGTTTTTTTGTCGGGTTATTTTTCTCCGAAGGCAATGTGAGGCGTCAAGAGTATTGCCAACTGCTCAGTGTTCCATCGCAATAACAGGCAACGGGAAGAGCACATTCTCCGCCAGCGACCAAATGCAAAGAAGCTTCAGATGCTCATAACAAACATAAGAAGCTGCTTATTGTTCTTGATGCTCAGAACGTACAAAAAGGCAAATATCCCTGACATAGGAAACCTGCTGGACAAAAAGGCAAATATCGCTGACATAGGACACCTGCTGGCAGGTTATTCGCTAGGTAAATATGCATTCGTTATATTGTTTACAAGATCAGATTCAGTGTCAGGATGGCTAATGCTATCACCGCGTGCTTTCATTTATTGATCTTCATCAATTATAATATTGCATACTGGGTTTCCGAAAACGTCAAGTATTGCATTCTGTAAAACGTAAAGCAAAAACATTACAACGTGCATAACCCTTGCCAAACGTGAAAACCCTTACGATTTGTCCGGATATTACCAGTGTACAAGTTAGGTATATGGTAACCCTTGCAATGTGTCCGGCCGTTGGCAGCCATATGGTAACCGTGACGTTCCGTCTGGTTTCGTCAGAGTTCATCTGCTGCCAGACAAGCGGCGGTATTTGCAGTCGCAGCAGAAGAAGAACACGTGCAATCCGAGATTCGACGAGGAGTTCTCATTCATGGTGAGTACCGCAGAGAAGGACCCTCCCACCTACGATGATGTATAGCATGAAAATGTGTCTATGCGGAATGCGGTAAGCCATACATTATGCGGAAAGAAGAAGACAAATAAGAAGATGAAGAAGAATAATTGCTGCTGAAATTTAGCAAAGAATGATCATTGCAAAAAAGTAAACATTTTGAATTCGTAAAACATATGCGGTAAGAAGAAGACAAATAAGAAGATGATGAAGAAGAATTGCTGCTGAAATTTAGCAAACAATGATCATTGCAAAAAAGTAAACATTTTGAATTCGTAAAATACCTGTGTTTGAGCCCATTTGCAGAAACATGATATAAATGATATTGTCATAACAAATATACATTTCTTCGCCAATTTGCCCGTCGCTGGATTACCAAACGTGGCACCACTTGTTAGGTACTGTCTTTAGTGAGTTAAGCACCGCAGTGCGTAAAAACAGCAGAGCTTGGCTTAAAAGGAAATAATCACCTTTAATTTTTGTTAGCACCAATTTCTTTGGCCTCCCTGATGGTATAGCAAAGATTTAATTTAAATTTAAGAATTAAATAAAATTAATCCCTCATTCAATGTTGTAAGTTTTTACCAACTAAAATAATAGTACATTGATACTTCTTACGAAACTCATGAAGCAGTGTTTGACCATCACTATTAAGCCGCGCCATGTACCTGGCGCCGGTGTTTCGAACCTGTTCGACGCTGGCAAATGTCCCTGCAAACAAATCAGCCGACACTAAAAAATAAGTCAATGTGTAGAGTACCCAAGTAATTTTTCAATATTGAATTGCCAATGTTGATTGCTTTGTCGAAGTTTAATTTGCGGAAAAAAGGATTTTGTCGATGATGACTATAAGCCTAGTTTCTTCTTGTTCACAAGGCGCAAAGACACAGTTGAATACGAACTATAAATTACTTGAAAATTTAGGAAAAACATTTCAAAACCAGACCGCTATAGGCCGCCATAGGGACGCCAAGTTAAACTGATAACTTGGCTTTCTTGTTATTCAATAACGAAGAATGTATAGGTCGGCCGGTCATATATTGGAAACAAGGCAGGACTTAAACTATCTTTCCACTCCTTGCCGTAATAAAACAATACGGGAAAAGCCCGCAGTTTGATTGATATCACAAGTAGCTTGCAAGCAGCCGGCAAGTATCCAGTCATTGTAAGCGTCGGAACGCTTATCAAATTCTTAACTTGAACATTATTCTCTTAGTAGAAAATGTTCATGCAAAACGTGATGAATTCTACATTATATTTTGGTCTCATCTGTCGATTTCAAGTGTTAACTCCATTTTTATGGAAAAAGGTGATTATTTCCCTTTAACGAAATCTGTCAATTTTTGTAAAGATGATCAATACCATGCCAAAATATATTTTAGAGTCAAACAAAATTGTTTAATTTAAAAAAGACAAGCTTTCGATATCACTATCATCATTAGTTCTAAATATTCATTAATATTTTTTGAAAGACACACAAAATTCAAAATACAACAACAGATTCGCTCATGTCACAATGATGATAGTATCCTCCAGTATGACCGTCACTGTTGAATGAATAAAAATGAAAAGCACAGAACCCAAATGTGAAATAAAAGTATGAGTATGAGTAAAAGTAAAGTATGAGTATGAGTAAAAGTAAAGTATGAGTATTAGTAAAAGTAAAGTATGAGTATGAGTAAAAGTAAAGTATGAGTATCGTATAAATTTACTTCACATATGGGTTAAATGCATTTAATTTGTATTCATTCATCAGTGACGGTTATACTGGAGGATACCATCATCATTGTGACAAGAGCGAATCTGTATGTTGTATTTGTGTATTTTGTAGTGTCTTTCAAAAAAATAAGTATGTAAATATTTAAGACCTTGATTGATGATCAGTGATATCGAAAAGCTGTGTCTTTTTTTAATATAAAATAATTTGCTTTGACTATAAAAATATATTTTTCTATGGCACAAACGTCGTAACCTGCGCGGCGATATGGGGGGGGTAAATATTACCCCTCCCGGAATCCGCAATACACTTTGAAACAAACTATCACAGATACGACCGGTCAAAGTTTCTGTATCTTAATCCAGGTTTAATTGACATCTCCTAAAAAATTGCACGAAAACAAATCAGAACTTTGGGAGATTAATGACGTTTTGATGACGTCATGTCATGCCATTTTTGGGCTGAATAACGATTCATGTTTGATGCATCGTAGAAAAACATAGCTTATATGCAAATTAGCAAACCACAACTGATACAATGGAAGGAAATGATTCTCTACAAACAGGCCATTTCATATTTCCCCAATTTTGGTTTTTGACCCCCCAACAATCCCAAAAAATGAATTTTCGGAAATTTTTCACACAAATTGAAAAGTTTGCAAAGATATCGAAGAAACCGCAATAATACATTACTAAATATATAAGCTAAAACCAAGTAGTAAAAAAATACCTCAACCAATTTTTCAAATAAATATCTTCATTTTCAGTGACTGATGCTCTCCAAGCAGAAGTAGGTAATGACGTAATTTTTTCTTCAAAATACTCGTTTTTAGTTTTGGACCTGAACAGAATATAGAAATGTCCATTTTTTCGTTTATATGAGTACGAAAACTGACCTAGAAACCATGCATAGTTATTGAATATTAGTCAGTTTCCAGTTTTGACCTTGGATGACCTGATCTTGATCTTTTATGGGGTCAAGTTGTAAAAATGGCTGTTGCTATCGATTTTTACGTGTAAAATAACCCTTAAAACATGTGTCTCAAGACTTTCGTTGACCTCTTCGTGACAGTGACCATATGCAACCTGATCTTGACCTTGACCTTTGCATGCAAATTCATTTTTACCCAATGCAGGAGATGTATTACACCTTTGAGAGCTTTATGTGCATTGTTCGTCTTAATCAAAGGATTATAATTAAAAGTATGGACCATTAACTCAATTAACTGGAATTTTCCATATGACCTGACCGTGACCTGACATTTGACCTAACTTCGAAAATTTCGGGTATGCATTCGATTCGTTTCATAGAGAGCTTTCGATCGCCGCCTTGCGCGTCTCGCTGCGGTCATTGTTTCGGAAGATACGAGGGGGGGTAAAATGTACCCCCCCCTACGCCGCGCGTTCGGCTGGAGACCCCTACGCCGCGCTGGTTAATGACCATCTATACACAATTGTTGACAATCATGTCCATCATGCCAGCCATCCAAATCATAATTAACGAAATCTATCTCTAGGCGCTACTCAAATACAATGTTGAATAGCAGCCTTCTTTAGTTGGGCATACAACTTTTTAAAAGAAGCGCAGAGCGCTTAATCAAAATCTGATCATTGAAATACAAAAATAAATGTAAAGGTACAATACAATATAAATACTGATGATGTGCTAAGTGAAGATTGTAAAGAGCATGCTTATCACATATGACAAGGTTTTGGAATCTGGACTAGTTTTTCGAACACGGTTGTAAACACATTTAAGTACACGTGTCAGTTAAAAAAAAAAAAACGTTCTTGACAAACTCGTCGTCAAAATATTTAAAATAATTGGACTGTATTTGCCATTCTAAAAAAACGTATTTACTCTGAATATTAATAGTTCAGTGTCAGGACGAAAAATTGCAAAAACAATGTTCTGGATCCAAATATTTGGTTGCCCAGCTTCGAAAAGCCGTAGAACCGCAACCATATGATTGGTGGAGTTAGCGCTATGTTCATTGTTCATTCTCTTGTTCATATAATCATCGTGTTCAATTAGTTGAAGTTCCTCACATTTTATTTTTAGACGCCGCGTTGGATCTTATAGCCGACCCGACCAGAGTAAAAACAACACACAAATAGGCTAATTTAGTAACAATTTCCCATAAAACTGTTCTGCTACAACACTGATCAGGATTATATTGAGTACAAATGGGTAATAGATCAATTGAGCAAAGCTTTAGAAACACAATGGTGCCATTATAAATCATCTGCGAGCTTTTTTTGACGGTGCGATCAAAGGTTTCATGCTCGCTTGATGTTGTTGACCACAACTTGTAAAAAATCACTAGTATTTTGTTTAACAGTTTTTGCAGTACAAATGGTACAGTACAAATTTGTATGACATAAAAATCGATATAAGGTCATATAGCTAACTCAACGGCCAACATTTTGACGCCAACAAAATCATTTCATTTTCATAACCTTAACCCTCGCACCGACGGGGGTCTGAGCCAACTTCGAACCGACGGGGGGCGGATA